>BBSZ01013448.1:57064-68662 GCA_000981365.1 Subanguina moxae
GGGGGGGGGTGGCGGCTAATGTGCAGCGCTCAAATCATCGATGATTCTTACCTACTTTTGACTGGTTGTGGCGTTTTGCGTAAATAGTAGTATTGCTAGCCTTTTGATCTGGGTTGATTACGGCTTTGCTCCATTATCGTGAGGCGTTTTTTCTAGCATGCTCGGCACCAATTATTTCAGATTGCAGATGTCGCCACTAAATTTATTTTCTTGGATTCGATTGTTCTAATTCCCACACAAATAAATACAGTTGGTGTTGGTAATAATAATGGAAGCAATAAGGGTGTGTTGGCTGTGTAGTCCCATTGTTTATTAGACTAATCTGTTTTCTCCTCTTGTTTTTTTCTTCTCCTCCACACCCCAGGAACTCCGTACTGCTGCTGTGGTTTTTTTTTGGCTTAGCGACAAAGACGCCGGCTTTCTTCCTGCTCTTTTTCGTCCACTCTACATTTCTAGTTTTGCACACTATAGATGTATGTGTGTGAAATCTCCGGAATCGTTGTTCTAGTCTTTCCTCTCTGCTTCTGTCATCTCGCTCCTGATCTGTCAGAGCCGTAAAAGTGGGGAAAGTGCATTTATATAATAAACATCGTTCGCCAGGAAGATAGCAATTATTCAGGTTTGGCAACTTCTCCTACAGGTCTCCTTGATAATTGGAGCAATGGAGTGAGAGTAGCTGAAAAATTTTCTACACCTTTTTAGTCTGTCAGAATTTTTATGGATGCTCATCAATTTTGCACCTATGGGCAGTTTTAAAAAAGTGTCAGTTGATGTTCAAAACGGCCCTATACTAGGTGAGCCTACCTCGAAGAAGACCCAAGCTAATTTTTTGTTGGCCAAAGGAGTTTTTTTGGTTGTTAAAAAAAGGGGGTTATTGTAATAATCAAAAAGACTTATTATGTTCCAAATGTGCGAGAAATATTTAGCCTGGGCCACCAAGGCGTATTTTTTTGGCAGGCCCCTTGTCTAGTATGCGACCGTTTTGAGCACTGTCTGACACTTTTCATGTATCTTGCAGTTTTCCATTTTTAAAAGTTGTTTTGAAATTATTTGAACGGCTTTCCAATTGTTGGGAAGCTTTGTGGTCATTATTACAACATCATTACAACTCCAATTATGAAAGAAGTTTAGTGGAACTGTTTTACCTGAGAAAGGACTACACCTCCCTCTCCTGGGTCGTAAATATTTTTCGTGTAAAGTTTTTCATATTTTCTTCTAAAACCTCTTTCTAAGGGAAATTTTGTGCGGTCTTGGGTAAGATGGTTCCGTTCTAGTTATCATGCCGGCCTGCAAAAAAATGGGGATGGAAAAGGTGAAAAGATGACAGTAGTGAAGTGGGGCCTTAAGAGTCTGCTTACCGTGTATGCACTGTATTAATCAGTTATGCCAGTTTATTGTTCAGCCCCTCAGTCTAATTCAGTCTGGATTGGGGTTAATATTTGACTGTTCAACCAAAGTGGAATTGTTGGTGCTAGTAAGGGCTTACAAAATGCAAAATAAGTTCAAGGCTCTTGCTGCCTATGGTTGTGTTTCAGGGATTGGTCTTTAATTTGAGAAGGCATAAATTTGTATGATTTTTTTTGAGGTAACATCTTATTATTGTTGTGTATGCACCCATTTTTTTGTCTGTGCCTTCTTATCCCTTTCTTTGTGGGGTTGTATCACTGAGGACTGGCTAATTTGCTGTAATTTTTGGTGCTGCGAGGGATTGACCTCAATAGTCTTTTACTGTGGGTGAGATCGCCTTTTTCTCCCTCCTTTGTTGGGGGCAGGGTTTATGTGTTGGTGGTTGGAGCCATCTACTGCACTTTTTGTGTTCCTGCTTGTGCTGCTATACTTTCATGCACTTTTATTTTAGTGCTGGCTATTCTATATCGGTAAGAGAGCTTTCTGGTAAAGTAATCTAAAATCTTGGCTTTATGGTTGTAAGCCGAAATCTGTTTGTTCTGGATATGCTGGCTTAAGAAGCAAGATATGGTCATTCACCTAGGCAACCAGCAGACGACTATTTTCCTCCCGCCAACTGACCGGTGGAAGAGGTCTTTGCAGTACCGCTGTTCGACTGGTCATTGCCTCTTGTTTGCTATTATTTGCTTAATTTTGTGTTATTTTCCCCTCTTTTGCGGACTAATATTCGCATTTTTTTTTAATAAGGTTGAGGAGAATGTCCACTATATATGACTATATTTTTTCTCTTTTGCAAAGCCTTGCTTGCCACATTTCTTTGTGTTTGGTTAGCATTTATGTTGTCTTCTCTTGGTTCTCTTTCTCTCTCGTGCTTAGGCTTTGTGCGGTATTTACCGTCGGACATTGCGCAGAATGGGGACTATTGACGTTCTGGGTAGTACTAGTAGTGTAGTAACCTTTTCCTTTTTCTTAATCTGGTTAACTATTTGGCTATATTTTTTCTTCCTTTCTTCAGTAAAATATCTAGTCAAATAAAGGTCGGACACACTTGCGCGCTTAATTAGTTTTAGGTTGCCTCTTTTCTCGACCACTTGGGGATCAATATTTTGAGTTAATTTGTTTAAGGGTGACATCTAGATCGATGGCCATCTCAAGTGTTGTTTGCTTTTGGATGGTTTGTAACTCTCTTTCTATCTCTTATTTCTGTTGGAGAAGAAAAAGCATTCACTTGTGCATAAGGATGGAGATTATCCCTATGAGTTGGAGGATGACCATTGACTAGTGGTTACAACCGGAAATATGGCAACTATTTTGCAACTGTTCGTGTGCTATTAATTCATCATTCAACGTTTTCTAAAAATACTTGGTTTTCTGTGTTGATTGTTTTAATTTGTTTTCCCAGCCTTTTTCCCAAAGCTCTTCGTCTACCGTCCCTGCTTAATTATCTGTCTAATTTCCGGTGAGACTTATGTAATGAAAAACTGGCTGAATGGAGAACCATTATCAAGAGTATCGTCATCGCCAGCGTGACTATCAGCAAGTCCATCTCCCTAATGGTCACGGAAATAGGCGTCCCAAACAGCCGGGCAATTGTTTGGTCGAGTCATCACTCAATTTTTTGGCCGAGCCCTATTCCAATGTACGCAACGCTCGGCAGCTGGTCAGTGAACAAATAGAGGACCATTTAGCTAACTATTATCAACAGCCTGTTGCTGCCACAAGTCGAAGATTTTCTTTTATTGGCCTGGATGATTTTGCTCAAATAGAGGTTATGGATAAACATGTCACAAGGCAAGAAAAGCACCAGAAAATGTGCTCTAGTTTGGTGGTTGGCAGCCACTCCAAACCATCCAGCAATAATTCCTCTAACTCTATAACCGACGGCAAAGCCACTCTGAGCAGGAAGGTTCAAAAGATTGCCCAGAAATTGTCGATTTCGGCTATTGGTTCGGAGTTGTCGAGTTCCGCTTCTGCTCTTTATTCACTTTTTACGGACGCTCAGAATTCCAGCTCCACTTCTATTGGACATTTGTATTCTGGTGCGAGTAATGGAAGCAATCATAATTTGACAGACGGAGAATGGCAAATCTATTTGATGGTGGGTTGTGGGTATTAGAAAAGGTTCTGGCACAAAAAATATAAAAAAACAGCAATTTATATCATTATTTGCGGTTCTAACATTAATTTTTTATATTCTTTTCAGGATCAAACTGATGCAGTCTCTGGGCACACTCAGAAGGGAATTGAATTTCTTGAGCGTTTTGGCCAATTCATCAAGGACAGAGCGGCTATTGAAGAAGAGTATGCGCAAAAACTCAGGTTGAAAGACGTTTATTGGAATTTTTGAAGTTAATCCCGAATTCTTTAGAAGTCTGGTTAAGAAGAGCAAAAACAAGAAGAATGATGAGGAAGAGTGCAAGGTGTATTCTTACATGAGTGCTTTCTACTCAATCTTGAGCGAACTAGACTCTCTGGCGGCACAGCATGAAGTGGTTGGCGAGAAGATGAAGAAAGAGATACTGCCGATTGTTCTGGAAAAATCGCAAGTTTTAAGGGCAGGTCGCAAAAAGCATATTCAGGAACTGCAAGCACTAAACGCATCTTTTAATGATCAAGTAGAGAACATGGCCAAACTAGAAAAAACTTACGTGTGAGAGAATTTTAAATGTCATTTTGCAATGATGAAAATAATTTTTTTGATGTTCAGGAAAGCCTTCAAAGACGCACAAATAGCACATGTGAAGTATGTGAAAGCCGACAAGAATTATGAGCTCTCAAGGCTGGATGTGGATCGGGTATATGAAAATTTAGAGCTGGCCAAAATTTATTTTAGGAATTTGCAGGCCAAGAATAATGTGCATCAGAAAAATCAAATCTGCGAACAAGCCAAGCAGTCGTATGCCCAAGGATTAGAATCAGCCAATCAAGCGCAGCACGACTACTATAACCAAAGCCTGCCAAATCTGCTGGAGGAAATGCGCAAGTTGGACATGACCAGGATTGAGACCACTAGGAAGGCAATGTTGGACAGTGTGAATGCTGAAAGAAGTGTTTCCAGTATTGTTCAAAGGTTCGAGTTTGTGTTCAATACATTGTGGTCAGCTAGTATTTATTCTTCTAAGGTGCTATTCTGACATGGAATCTGCTATTTCGACGATAAACCCAGAAAAAGATACATTGGTGGTGGTAGAACAACACAGGAGTGGGTATGCCTTACCGGTAGATTTCCGATTCAATGACTTAGGTAAATTGAACTCTCTTTTATTTTCATTGAATTTTTTTTTATTTTAATTTGCTAGGTTGTCCTTCTCAAATGGATAGTGAATCAGCGGTGGATGGCGCAATTTTGAAGCGGAACTCTGGTTCGAGTGTAACGGTTTCTAACATCACCAAAAATTCCAATGGTAAAGGAATTCCTCGCAAACATTCCATGCATCAACGTTTTTTCGGAGGCCCGCCAAAGGTTGGTTTCACTTTGTGCTTGTAAGTTATTGATATGTTTATTCCAGTCCGTAAGCAGTAATGGTGCTATTGATACCTACAGCAATTTGCCGCCTCAACAGGTGACTACTGATTGTTTTGTTTTTCAACATTCTAGTTTTTCAAAATTTAGCGTTGTCGTAAAATTCAAGCTAGATTGGATGAATTGGCCAAAGAAGCGGCTACAAAAGAGCAGTCTCGTGCAGGTCTTGAAAAAATGTTCGGAGTCTATAAAGAGAACCCCAAGCTTGGAAATGCCGTCGATGTTGATCAGCAGATGAAGCAGTATGCGAAGGAGCTTGAAGTCATATATGCGCAAGTTGAAAGCTATCGGGTTGGTGCTTTACCCTAAGTATTTTTAATTGATCTATTTTTTTTGTAGAAATTGCTATTGGATGCCCAGTCAGAATTAAATACTCCAATGGGTGGACATCAAGATACGTCTTCCCTTCGTCTGCCATCTTCTTACAATCCTTCTCCATCATCTTCGCCCCGTGTGCCGCCTCCAAGTGTGACGGGTTCTGGTTCAATCCATTCAGCAGCCATCAATAACCCAAGGTCGTCTTATTCTGGGGAATCTGTTTCTTCCGGTGTGTCAGAAGGATCGTCCTCTACCATGCCCCATGGAGCTTTTGCGCGGCCTCAGAATGCTACTTCTTCGTCCAATGGATTTCGTATGTTTTATAATAAATTTGCGTTTATTGTAGTTATTAATTCATTTCTAGATTCAATTTCTCCGAAAGTTCACGCGAATCATCAGGCCCCCATTCAGCACATTGACTCAAACTCTACAGATTTTTATGAGGAATGTGACGGTCCGCATCAACCAGGATTAGCAACTAACGGCGAAGACTTGACGCCGCTTGGTACTTGTACGGCTATTTATGGGTTTGATGGGAGCACTGATGGGACTACGATGGGTTTGTTTTTATATTTGGTGTTATTTATTTACTCGTATTTCTTTAGAAATGCGAGAGGGCGATGAAATGCTTTTGATTGAGAAGGACGAAGGAGATGGTTGGACTCGTGTGAGGCATATGAACAGGTTGGTTATTGTCAGAATTGGTTGTTAATCGAAAGTGAGATGAAAATGAAAAGGGTGTTTACGGCTTATAGGGCATCGTCTTTTAAGATTACTTTTCTCTGAGCATGATTTTTCATAAAAAGCACAGATTGTCTACTAGATTTAAGAGTATCCACACCACTCAAACAACAGGCGCTGGTTTAATGGCTGTTGACCTACCCTAAGCCTAGAGCTTTTAGTCGTATACTAAAGATTTAAGGAACATATTTTCAGAAGTTTGTAAATAATGCCTCTTAAGCCGTAGGTGCCGCGAAAAGTTACCGTATCTTCGTTAGTTTAGAAACATTGCTAAATTCGAGCGTATTTGCGACATTGTTTTTTTGAACCATATTTTGCTGGTGGCCCACGGGGCTGTTGTATACAGTCGAGTCTGGATTTAGTATGGTCTAGATTTAGTGTGAATCTTGATTTAGTGTATATTTTATTCGGGCTTGGTTGGTTTGCATAAACCATTTACTCGATATAGTGTATATTTTTTCCGGTCCCAGCGCCTACACTAAATTGAGACTTGACTGTATTGGAATGCAGCATAGAAATAGGAATTGGACTTTTTTATTTAGCATCCCTATTATCCACCAACAAAGGAGTTCGAAGCAATGTTGTAAAAGCTTTCTTTAATTAACGGGTGTCAGCAAATTAGAAAATACGGTGATTTATTTTCAAAGCTGTTGTTTGTTGTTCTACTCAAAATGAACCCGGAAAAAATAAATGTCATGGTGAAGATTGGCTTCTCTACCCTAACATTTAGCTTTCCTAGGTTTGAAATCATTAAGTCTCCCCATTAATACTTGGTCATAACGGCTGAGTTATTATAATATGTTTACCGTATTTACTCTAATAGCACCGTGTTTATTCTAAACTCTAAGCGAACACCCCTAAATTAAAAAAAATGTGTTTGTAGCAGTGTTTTTGACCTATGATCTCCTGGTGCCTTCTGGACATGTTATATACCAAAATGTAGCCTATATTTTAAGCTGCATTTTGGTATATAACATGTCCAGAAGACCAACAGAGCGTAGGTCAAAATACAATGCTACAAACACATTTTTTAAATTTTAGGTGTGGCCGCTTATTAGAGTAAGTAAGGTATTCCGGTTTAATTAATTATTTAAATTAAATCAAAATTAAATTAAATTACATGATTTATAAAACTAGCCTTGTTTAGTCAAATGGAGGGATTCGTGCCTACTTCTTATCTGCAATGCCGATGGTACGCCGCAGAAGCATGACGGTGACGTGTGGCGAGTTACTTTGAGTTATTTCATCACACTTGTTTTAAATCAGAGAGACATTTTTGATTGTTATGTAGTAATTCTTGACTGTTTATTAAAAACTGCAAAATATAATTTCTTTTTAGCTGAATTGCTTGACAACTGGATTATGAACGGCCGTTTTCATTTTTCGCGGCCTGTGAAATACAATTAATGACAATTCAAGATCAATGGAGACTAGTGAACATTCTTTCCATGCCATTTAGTCCTATTGTCAATTTTTGCAAAAATTGATCCATGTAAAACCAAAGTGCCAGATTACAGATGACTTCAAAAACGCAAATTTTCTGGCATAGCTCTGTACAGTAGTCGAATTTTCGTTTGCGCAGTGGAGTCAACCTAGTAATATCGTTATGATTATAGTGATATACGTAAAAATACATACGTGAATAACCACTTGACGCGCGCTCTTAACGGACTGAAATTCAGCAAATAGCTGTGCGTAAAGTGTTTAATAAAAGATCTGACTTACATCTGCTCTTCTTATCACATCTTAAAGTATATCGTTGTCATCCGCCAAAGAATAATACATACGCCAAAGACCCTTACCTGAAAAGAATATTCCCGAAAATTACCTAAGCAGGTTTCGCAGGCGCCAAAGAAAAGCAAAACTTTAATTTTTGTCACCTAAACTTAATTATGTAAACGAAAGTAAAATGAGGAGGTAAAAAAATCAGAGCAAATCAACTCCGAATTAACTGACCTCTTTGCTCTTGGATATCAAGGATATCTAGGAATCCTATCATAGGGGACAAACTCGCATCAAGGTATGGGCAGAAAGCTAGTTTTTCAGATCCTCCAGCTGTTTATCGGGTTATTTTGTTTGATTCTTGAAATTTTAAAAAAAGTCATATTTATGTCCCTGAAATTATTTCAACTTTGCTCTTCAATAACTTTAGTGTATATATATCATAAAAAGAAAGGTATGAGTGGGACGTCGTGGTCTAGCGGTTGAGTTTCGAGAGATGCTCATCCGCTAGGTTTCGATTCCTAGTTCGGTCGTGCATCTAGATATTTTATCAAAATTACAATTCGCGAAATCCTGTTTCTAAAAGAAACAAGATTTTCAGTAAAATCGCACCTTGAAAGTTTGAAGTCAAGTTAACATTTGGTATTACGCGGAAATATCTAGCACGGCGGTGTTACTATTCAATCTTGTTTAGTATCATCAGAGGTCTTAGAATCCTTACCGATGTAAGGGTCCTTGGTTCCTGCTTGACGAGATCCCTTTTCTAAAGGAAACGGGATTTCTGATATCGTGATTCCAAAGGAATAAGGATTTTCCAATAAAAAACAATAAAAGGAATCTAGCTTACATAGAAGCCAAAGTAAAGAGCGACATTAAATTCCATCACAAAAATTCTTTTAGCCTTTTGGAACCATAACAACTAACAATTAAAATCAATGCCATTAAAATCAAATTTATTTCACTTTTATTTCACGGTGCATGCAATTGTGATAATATTTCAATGTATCAATTCTTCCATCTTGCACTCGCTAATTACTTCTTCGGCAGCCTCACCAGCAATTTTCTAAATTCCTTTGCAGCGACCTGAAACAAGTCAATGAAAAGACACAAATGAGCAAACGAAATAACCGATTACCTTTCGTGTCGGCGAGTGAAGTACTGGCGCAGGCGGAGACGGTGGCACACGCGGGATTTCCTTGCTTATACAAAACAGATAAGTGACCTGAAACAAGTCAATGTAAAGACACAAATGAGCAAACGAAATAACCGATTACCTTTCGTGTCGGCGAGTGAAGTACTGGCGCAGGCGGAGACGGTGGCACACGCGGGATTTCCTTGCTTATACAAAACAGATAAGTGACCTGAAACAAGTCAATGTAAAGACACAAATGAGCAAACGAAATAACCGATTACCTTTCGTGTCGGCGAGTGAAGTACTGGCGCAGGCGGAGACGGTGGCACACGCGGGATTTCCTTGCTTATACAAAACAGATAAGTGACCTGAAACAAGTCAATGTAAAGACACAAATGAGCAAACGAAATAACCGATTACCTTTCGTGTCGGCGAGTGAAGCACTGGCGCAGGCGAAGACGGTGGCGCACGCGGGATTTTCTTGCTTATACTAAACAGATCTATTGACTACTTTGAACATAATTTTTTAAACAAACTTGAAACGAGATGGTTCCATAGGATCCTTCTACTCTTCGACCATACGGATAATTCGCTGCTGAGCTCCTCCAGCATTCATTCCTGCCTGCTGACTGGGAGTATAACGCATGTACTGCACTGGAGCGGTCTTCTGAGCATGCTCAACTGGCAAAGCTGCAGCGACCTAGAAAAGAAACCATGTCAACAGTTGTCTTAGACAAGTCGTGAGAGAGGTGCTTCTTAATCTTCTCGGCTTCAAGATAATTCTCAAGCAGGCGTCAAATGACATGCACGCTGTGGAGCAAAAGACGCTAAAGAATCACAAGTTTAATACTAAATACAGCCAAAGTACGGCTCTGTAAATTTCACCTTTTAGGATTTCTTGTACCGTAACGCTGAACTAAAAAGTTTTGCAAGTAAGAGCTAGAATAAAGTATGGAACAAGCCTGTTTCAGAGCTGCTCCAGTTAAAGACTTTCAAAACGCCTTCTGACACAGCAATGACACCTAGCGAAACTTCTGTGGCGACCTTGAACTTAGAAAAGATTAATAGAGAACTGATAAAGTAACTGACATAATCTTGCGGTCGGGAAGAGAATGGTTTACCACTATAGTTTGAATAGACAGTCGTCTTTGGCGAGCGCATTTGAATCTCACTCAACACTTCTTCAATGCATTTCCCTGCTTATACCATCGGTCTTGTATGAAAAGCTTTATCAACTGGTAGTCGTTTAATCACCTGAAAAATAAATTTTAATAATTTATTTTCCTCAATTTCTCTTCCCAAAAGCGCTAACCTGATACTTCAACCTGTTAGCGTTTACTTCCAGAGAATCCAAGCATCTTTCTGTTCCTCCAATTACTTTGACTACACAACACAACAGATAAAAAAAATTTGACCACAGATTTAAACAGATTTGACCACACAACAGATAGTTTGACATCTCGCACACATCCAGCTCGAGGTTATCTCTGAAAGAGTAGGCGATCAAAGACATAATCAAAGGATTAGCAAACCTGCCTTCTTTCCTGGCTTCTTCAATAGCAATATTAAGTTCAGAAGAAGCGGACACTCTAATAGTCATTAATCCAGAAGAAATAACTTGGCAGCACTCATGCGGAGCTTCCACGCCAACTTTAAGCACTTTCAAGGCTGAAAACAGTCTTAGTATAGACTACAACAACACCTGCTACAACACAAACCATTTTTGAAGTCAATGACATCGGCAACTACTAGAGCGGCAAATTCCCCCACACTCATTACAGCAGTGGCTGACGTTCTACTGAGAAAATCTGGCTGATCCGACTTCAACTTTTCCAAAGCTGAAAATAGTTCATGGACATAATAATCAGACATAAGAAAGTGTAATAAAAAAAACCTTTGCATTTTTCTGAAAGCAGATCATGACACCGAAATGATAAGTGCCCAAAAATCCACACCCACTCAGCGAGATTCCTATTTGATTTGACTGTTGAAACGAATTTGTAGTATCCAACATTGCATTCGATGTCTGCATCTCACTAGATTCCAATTTTTCACCGAAGACAATTTTCTTGATCTGCTCCAAAGCGACCTGTTTTGCTCTTTCACTCTTGCTGAGATTGCCATTAGGATTTTCGTCTTCACATGAGTTCAACAGAGTCTATCTTGTCGCCGGCCTCTAAATTTTCAATTATAAAAGAAGGCTACAGCAACTGCCTGTAACATGGAAATACATGTTAGGCTTGACATACCTTGCGGGTCACAAGTAATCGACGTGTCCGAGCCGTCCACAGGCTCGATAGTCAAATTACGTCGCTTCATTATCTCATCATTACGTCTCTGACGCCGCAATTCTATGGAGCACTCAGTGCGACGTCTGCGCGAATCCTAAAATTATCATCATCATCATCACAGATTTCATCAAAAAATTGTAGAATCAAAAAAGCCTACATCGCACTTTGAGTTGTTTTTGTACAGCTTGGAGCGATCCGTGCAACCTGGAGAATCAGTAAACGACATTCTTGCTTTGCTAAACTGGACAAAAAATTAAAAAAATAAATAAACTTCTTGTCACCAAAACGCCTTTCTCTGCCCCTTGTAGCCAGGACTCCTGGGTCAGGAGGCTGTCTGATTTTTCCGTCAAAGTATTTATTACTCCTGCCAAATTTCTAGAGCTTTTTGATAATCCCAGCGGATGATTTCACTCATCTTTTCCAATTTTTGTGAGCATGTAGCCCCGTGTCTCCTCTCTCTAATG
>BBSZ01013450.1:7040-22023 GCA_000981365.1 Subanguina moxae
TAAAAATACCACTTAGGTTGTCTATCTAGGTCAACCAAGACAAAATATGATTTTATTATTATTAATATTAGCAATTCAGAATGCTTAGAAGGGGTAATTTTTAGAAGAGGGCCTAAAAAATTATTTCTCCATGCCAATTTCCTTTTCAGTATGTTAGCACTACCAAAAGAAATGTTTCCTTGTATGTATATTCGGATCCGGGACAAGACTAGCTAAATCCAGGGCGAGTTGGGTTTTTATCTTTGAAATGAGTAAAGAGTTGGATACTACACACAAATTAGATTAAAACCCAAAAAAAATCTACCGATGAACAGAGAAATAAAAAATAGCTGCAAAAAGAAGGCTTTTAGTTTCAAAAAAAAAGGCTTGCCCTTTTTGGAATACCCTGTGTGTATTTTATATGTCAAACACTGTTTTTAGGAACTCTTGTGCAGGCGGATGTGCTAAGTGTTCATTATGACAAAAGTTTATGGGGTGAGGATGCGGATGAATTTAGACCAGAAAGGTGTGCACAAAGTTCAGAAAAATGTTTTAGAATATATTTCAGATGGTTAGACAAGACATCATATTTACCAGTTCAGCAATGGTTTGCATTTGGAGTAGGGCCTAGAGCCTGCATTGGAACGAGGCTAGCTTATTTAGAAGAAAAAGAGGCCCTAGTCCACATATTGCGTAAATATAATATTCTGGCCTGTTCTGAGACAGAAAAAGAATTAAAAATGATGGGAGCCTCTGTATTAAATCCTGAATCAGTGACTGTAAAATTGCAGCTTAGACATTAAACTTTTTTTGTGACTTTCTGTGACATAGCGACATAGGGTCAAAAGCGGTCCATCGGGTCTGCAGGATATAGTAGGTCTGTCGGGTCCTATGGGTTGACCGGTTTAACCGGATCTGATGGCTACTGCGGGTCCACTGGTTCCAGCAGTTCGTTTCATATAAAGATGATTCAATGGGTCCAATTACAGGGTCCAGTGGGCATTGTAGCAACGCGAAGCGTCGCCCTCGGCTGAGACCAAACGCGAAGCTTTTCTTAGCTAGTCCAGTACCCTCTTTCTCCTTTCACACCAGGTCCCTAGTTCATTTTAAGATATAAACTTAGTTTATGTTTGTGCGTTCCATAATATCTTTTGTCTTTGTTTTACCTGGCTTCAGGTTTGCTTGCACAAAAACAATGTTGAACATGTAATGCAGTGATAAGATTATAGTTTTAGACATAACCATTAAATAAATGATTTTTGATGACTAAAACATTATAGTCTGGTTTGGACTCTAGTTCGACTTAAATATGGTATAAATATCTGTACAAATGTGTTTGACAGCAATGCTCATGTATAAATTCATAAAATTCATTCTTTAAAAACATTAAAACTTTCCTAGTATCCAACTAAAATTTGGACACTGCACTTTTAGTAAAAAGACTTTTTGCTTTAGCCAGTTTGTATACATAACATTAAGAAGGTATTTAATTTATACAAATTTAAAATAAATAATGGAAAAACTGTTTCTAAAATAACAAGCACTGAAAACGTGTGGCAAGCTAATTAGCAGAGTAAACAGGCAATTTTAAATAAGTTTAAACAAATGCTTCTAAGCAAACAGCAACTCTTGCTGCTGATTCTTTAAAGACAAATCCTTCTTTTCTTGGGCACAGTAGTGGGCACACTTCCAGCAACATCTAGCCAAATAAATTAGAGCAAAAGCAATTGCCACGATAGTCACAATCATTCCGATCAGACTAGCCATCCAACACACCCACTTTAGAGTGGTAATTTCGGTAGTATTAGTAGTCCATTTACAAAGCGCACAATAATCGTCGCGTAGAATAAAGGACATTGAATTTTCAGATTCATGTTTCTTTTCCAGCAAATTAACTGAAACTTTAGTGTAAAAATTTTGAGATAAACTTTCATTCTACTTACTTTATGCATCTAAGATTTATAACAACCACTTTTACTAAGATTGTATATTTCCTATGGCTGCTGAATAGAAAAAATCCCAAATTGAAGTGAAAATTGGGTAAATATCCAAAAAAACGTATTTGAAATATACCATATTCTCTACACCAGTTCCCGAGGAGGATTTAAAAATAGAGCGGCACTCAATAGAGTAGCATCATCTCCACGGGTGAGTTTGAAAGTGCTAAAAATGGATGCCAGAATACTCCGTTCAAGGCAAAGATCATGTCTACGATGACTGGATGATGCACGCGGACACGGAATTGACTAAAGGAGGCAGCGTGAAAGCTGCTTCGATGACCGTCTACTTGAAGTGAATTCTCCAAATGAGCTCATCGCCAGCTCATTCAAAGTTTGCAGGGTCATCAATGCCACAGATGGCGGCGAGGACGACCAGACTGCTTCAAATAAGATGGGCGGCGCACTAACTTCCTACTGATTTTCGCAGTGTCTCATACAGGATTGCTTACCAAATTAGACTATTTACATCATAAAGCCAAGTCTCGCTAGTGTATTAGAAAGGAATTGAAAAATGTTTATCCATAAACCAACAAAACCAAGTAGTTGCCTATTTGGTGTAAACTTTTTTCTTACTTTCGAACTCTAAGACAGGAATTTACTTTTAATATAAGACAAGAAACATTTATACTGTACTAATTAGAGTATTTTAAAGAAGCTTTGGCAGGGGTAAAATTTTATTTTGTAAGATCTTTTTTTTTGCAGTATTGCTCAAATGACACTTTGGCATCTACAAACCTCTTTTTGGCATGCTCTAATGACCACAGGTAAAATGGTTTAGAACCTTGAAAAAAATCTGATAATGAACTAAATAGATAGCCAAATCCACCAACCGGATATTCGCTTCGCTTAGCTATTGTGTGACTGGTAGTTTTTGGCCGAAGACATTAAAGAGACTTATGGGTGCAATAGAAGGAAAGAAAACTAATTGGAAATCATAACTAAGCCTTTGCTTTAGGCTAGAGTTTGTTTTTTTTTTCTAAGGCTGCTTTCGACCAAAGTTTGCAGCTCTCTCCAGCTGACCTTGCAAAAAGTTAACATCTTTGTTTGTCTTTACGCTTGTAGAGTTTAGTCTAAAAACTTATGAGCTGCATATCGCAGTAGCAAGAGAGGAAAAATAATAGAAGCGACGAATGTAAAATAATTCAATGGCGCATATGAATAAAGAATCCTAAAAGTATACAAGCAACACAATTCTTTGCTTGCCATCTACAAGCTGCTGAGCAAGATCTTCTCGATGTCAGTCTTAAATGCTTTCGTTTGGCGAGAGTTCTCAGTAGTCTTTGGTAATATTTTCTATTTTTCTGATTTTCAGTTTTGGTTTTAAGCCTAAGAAAAATTTTTGGAAACTGTCAAGATATAATTTCGAAAAGTAATCCTTCCTCTCTAATAATTTTGTCCTCTACGGAGAGTTTGAAAAATAGTTTTGTCAGAAGAAGGTTACATGACATCGCACACCCATAAATACTAAGTATGAAGTTAGCAATACAAAAATTTTCTAACTTACTCCTCTGTAACATCTGGTTGTGATCTGTTTTCATTTGGGTGTTCATTCCCTCGACCAACAAATGAAAGTCATTTACTGTGTAAGTTTTGGGCTTAAAGTAGCTAGCAGTTAGGTTGTTGTCCAAATTTTGCTGTTCCAGGTGCGTTTCCGACGACATTTGACTGGAATGGGACATATTTTTAGCAGGCAAAGAGCGAATAAGGACATTTGTTGCAGCTGGCAGACAGTAAATGAACTCAAAACAAAATACAATCCAAAGTATACAGCTGACAGGCATTTCAAGCGGTTTACGCAGTTGTTTTTCAAACTCCTTAAATAGTGGTTTAGCAGGACGAAAGACACAGAGATTAATCCTGAAATCAAAAATTAATTAAAAAATTGCTCAATTTTTTAATCCACAATCGAAGTGTTGTTAAAAATAATGGATTAATTAGTCACTAAGGCAAAAAAATTGCAAAAAAATTAATTCTTTTTTTTCTAAACAGCTTTTTGTATAGTAAAGAGGGGTTGAAGACATAAACCATGTGTTATTAAGCGGTGGAGCAAACAGTTTAATCTCCAGGAAGCAAAAGTTTTTTTTCTAAAGAGAAGCCCTAGCTACATAGTTCATCTATTTTGTACAAAACTTTTAATAAAGAAGATGTAAACAAAGCTTCCTTTAAACCACCATTTTCAGCAATTAAAAAAACTTTTAAGCAAAAAGTTTTCTCAGATTGTAGTCTAAAGTGGTTTTTTTTACAAGAAATTGCTTCAGAGATTATAAAAAAAGTAGGCGATTGTTCCTAGATACCGACCAGCCAATTTTTATAATATACTTTACGTAGTCGATTTCTAAGAATTGTACACAAGAGTTGTAAGAGTTGTACGCAAATATAAATGAGAAGATTAAATTATAAGTTTTAAAAAGTAAAGAGCTTGGCTCGATGTTTACATCTCTTTGACACTAGCTTTTTTTTAAAGCCAAAATACTGAAATTATCTAGCTGTTTTATTTAGGCATTTTACATATGCAATTAGAACGATTAAAAACTCCTGTAAACACACTTAAAATCAAAATGTTATGAGCAACTTGGAGGATTTTGACATTAACCATTTATATTTTAGCTTTAAATACTCAAATATGCGCTGAAACTACTAATTTAAAGAGGACAACCGCAGCAAAAAATAATTGGCTATTAATTAATTTATTAGCCATATTTTTTATTGGCCCAAAAACACTTCTTTTTGTGTAACAATATGCTTTTTCTGAAAATTCCGTATCTCGTCAGAATTCCTAATTTTTATTTGCCGCAATTCTCGAGTCAAAAAATTTTTCAAAATCCCGATCCCGAATACCGTCTGAAACGAAACAGCCAAACCTAAAAAACGGCTTTGAAAGCCATGGTAAAAGTAGTACCTATTAGAGCATAAGTAGAGACTTTACCTATATCCTCAGCACTCAATTAACCTCGACCCTCAGCGCTAGATTTATGCAGTTGGTACCAAAAGGTGAACAAGGGTATACCCTGGATTTAGGCTAACCTACACCGGCCTACTCTAAGCCTAAGGCTTAGTGGTATGCCTAGGTGTAGTTCCTAGGTTTTAAAAATGCCTAGAAAAACAACTGTATAAGTATTACTACATAAAAAACAGAAAAAATACAAAAAAGCAGAAAACGGCTGTGACCCTTCTTTATACCGTACACGACTTGGGTTTAAGTTTTGAGGCATCGCTTCGTATGTGAGACCAATGGTGGGTCTTCCAATGTTGCTGTTTCAAGTGGGCGCTCTCTTCGTTAATTTCTCACTTGCGCATCATGAGATGTTCCAAGTAAGCTTTCATCAAACGTCAACTCCATTTAAGTATTTGTTTAATCACAGGTTTGGCTTTGCATAGATTTTTATCTCATCAACCATTCCTCGCACTAATTACTTGCTTATCTGACGTAGCTATCAAATTCACAGAAATTTTCATCAGCATCAAAATTTATCACAACTATTAATTGGTTCCCATAAATTACATCTATATCTTTTATGACAAAGGTATTTCTCCAATATTTAGATACTTTTCTGGTGAATTCTCCGTTTTACAACCCCATTATGAACAATCAAAAAATAATAGCCGTCTTAGATCACATAGGTCTGAGCGAACCAGACAATGATCAAAACAACAACATATCCACGGTGTAGACATGCATAGTTAGATGCTTCCTCCATAGAACACCACATTCAATCCCCCCCAAAGGCACCATATAACAGAAGAGGATGACAACAGAAAGAATTAACCTGGTATAGAGAACAAAAAATATTGTCCAAAAAGTTTTATTACCAACTAGGCTGTACAAAGTCCAAAAAACAAAAAGTCTCTTTGCGATCCTTTTAAAAAGCCTGGCATCCAGCAACTCCAACATAAATGAAAGCAAAAAAAAGTGCAAATTTTATGAATTTTGACGAGCTGTCCCCGTTACGGCCAATTTTGGAGCATTTTGTGAAATTTTTTCTTTCGCTTTTCACAAAGCAACAGAGTAATTAATGAAATAAGTAAGTACAGAAAAATTTGGCAAAGATTAAAATTTGTTAACCTTTATATACAGAAAAATAATTCTATCTTAATAAAATTTAATTGGCAAAACAGAAGTTTAAGGTCGCTTTACCTTTTTCTCACCCATAAGACTAAACATTATAAAAGTTTATACTTTTCGCTACTTAAAGTTTTTTCTACTTTTATGGAAGCCTTTTCTTAGAATTTTTTAAATTTATCGTCACTTTGGAACTGCCTCCTACAAAAACCTCCTTAATCAGTTTATATAATAATGTTAGCGAATTTTTGCACAAAAAGTTGGAGAAATAAAGTTGGTTAATTGGAGACATTTTAAACAGTAAGTTTTTTGAAGCTGTTGGCAATTGAACTAAATTTCACATTTGGCAATGGAAGAGAGAAAAAAGCTAACATATATTTAAAGATGCAAAAAATAGTAAACTCCACTGGGTTCTTAACTTAGTCTTGTTTGTAATGACATTTAAAACTTTTAATTAAGCTCTTTACTAAAAGTTGTGACATTAAGATTAAAAAAAAAAAAAAAAGAAAATAATAAAAATAATCTTGACATTTTAAACTTTTTGTACAGTATATGATAAATTATTTAAGCTATTTAAGCGCGTTTGGTATTCTCCTGGAAAAACTAGCGTAAGCACTTCATTGCCTTAGTCTCTTTTGTAGTTTTTTTTTACTAAAAAAATTGATAGGGGTAAGCGTTCAGGGCTCAGTCTGGATGCGAATTGGGTGTCGTTCAAGTTAAATTACAATTGCTGAAAAGATATGGCTTGTGTATTTTGTTGAATTCCACACTTTATTTACACTCCTGTGAATAAGACAAGATAGTTTTTATTGTACAGACGGTCTTTTCAATGTGATTAATAGAGTACAGCCAAACCTTTAAAGCGCCCCCTGAGACCAGCCCTGGTTGCTGATATTTTGTGGGGGTGGGGGCAACCAAATTGAGCCCAGGGGGCTGTTAAATCTAGGTTTGACTGTAGTTCCAAAAAGAACTTTTCGAGTGTATTTTTATTTTCTAACACAGCTTGCAAGTGGCTCCACATGTCATTTTTCGCAGAGCTGAGGAAACTAAGGTTGTTGTGCAAAATGGGTTGCACTTAGGGTCACCAGCGGGCTCACACTTTGGATTTACAATCTTTTTACAACTAAAAATTGATATATAATTTTAAACATTGTTTGATCATTCACTTACTTCGGAGATGTGTCCTCGCATTTGGGTGGGCTTTGATTGGATGTCATTTTGCACTTTTTATACCAAGAGCACTCGTTGACACATTGACTGCTTATGAACTGCATTTCTTTTGACTGTGTGATAAATCGTGTGCATTTGTTTTCCAGAGCACACAAGCAGTAGCTTTCACAGGACAGCATGTCAAGTTCAGTTAAAACTTCACACACCATGGTCTCCACCGTAGAAATGATGACATCAGTAGAAAAAGAAAACTCTTCTTTGAATATACTGCTTTCATCACATTGCGGTTTCTGTGGCGGATTATCGCAACCACACATAGGTTTTTCCATCGAAAGACTAGCTTCTTTTTTAAATCCACAAGAAGACAACAATTTTTCAGATTTTTCTTGCACAAAATCAAAGTTGGCTTCAACTTTTATGGCTTTCAAGGTCGTCTCTGTGTATGAAAGAAAATTTTCCATCAAAGAGATTATGACTTCAGTTCGCTTTTTAGCTGAAGTGTTTACTTTCATCTCGATTATTTCAACAGTTTTTTTCATATTTACATCTGTCTTCATTTTAAAGGAGATGAAGCCAATTTCTTTGCCATTACGTTGACAGCTGCATTTCTCTTTTGTATGCACTATTTGGTCACATGCACCTAGAAACAGAGATTAAATAAGTTAAAAAAGTCTCAAGGGAATGGGATGAGTCAAGAAAGGCAACAGCAAAAAGTGGTGAGCAAAAAGTTTAAACTAATACAGGTATACAACATCTTGTAAATTTCAGGTCTTCTTGTAGTAACCATTACTAAACAAATAAGAAAGGCTTTTACCTGGTTCTGTAGTTGTCGTGGGGGTTGTTGGTGTTGTTGGAGTTGTAGATGTACTAGATGTAGTGGGGGTAGTTGGCGTAGAAGGAGTTGTTGGAGTTGTCGGAGTTGTAGGGGTCGTAGGCGTAGTGGGAGTTGTAGGTGTTGTAGGTGTACTGGGGCTTGTAGGCGTTGTAGGTGTACTGGGAGTTGTAGGCGTTGTAGGTGTACTGGGGCTTGTAGGCGTTGTAGGCGTACTGGGAGTTGTAGGCGTTGTGGGTGTACTGGGAGTTGTAGGCGTTGTAGGTGTACTGGGAGTTGTAGGCGTTGTAGGTGTACTGGGGCTTGTAGGTGTACTGGGAGTTGTAGGTGTGCTGGGACTTGTAGGGGTTGTAGGCGTACTAGGAGTTGTAGGGGTTGTGGGCGTGCTGGGAGTTGTGGCAGTAGTTGTAGAACAGGCTTCCATTGTGCTTGAAATTAACGTCGCGTTGGGTCCAGATAAAAAGTCATCCGGCAAGTCTTTGCAATCACAGTGAGGATGCTTTGGCTTCCGACCTGCTTCAAAAACTTTTTCCATGATTTCACACTCTTTTTTTTGAAATCCGAACATTTTCAACAGCTTTTTGATCTCTTTAGTAGATTCTTTTACGGAAACTTTAACTGAACTGATTTGCAATAAGTCTTCAGAATAGGTAAGAAAGTACTCCATAGCGTTTATGATGATGTCCTTTTTTTTCGTTATCGAAACATCCAATGACAGTGAAGTAATTTGAATTGACGATGACTTTTCGTTTGTTTCAAATGAAATAGAACAAGCTACTACTCCACCACGCTTGCAGTTGCATTTCTCTTTGGTAAATGAATACTCCTCGCATATACCTGGAGTAGGTGTAGTAGGTGTGCTTGGAGTAGTAGGAGTGGTGGGTGTACTTGGTGTAGTAGGCGTAGTAGGTGTAGTTGGAGTGGATGGTGTGGTAGGTGTAGTCGGAGTGGAAGGTGTGGTAGGTGTAGTCGGAGTGGAAGGTGTGGTAGGTGTAGTTGGAGTGGATGGTGTGGTAGGTGTAGTTGGTGTGGAAGGCGTAGTGGGTGTAGTCGGACTGGAAGGTGTGGTGGGTGTAGTTGAAGTAGTAGGTGTGGTGGGTGTACTTGGAGTAGAAGGTGTGGTGGGTGTAGTTGGGGTAGTAGGCGTGGTGGGTGTACTTGGAGTAGAAGGTGTGGTGGGTGTAGTTGGAGTAGTAGGCGTGGTGGGTGTACTTGGAGTAGAAGGTGTGGTGGGTGTAGTCGGAGTAGTAGGCGTTGTGGTTGTTTTACATGGTGACATTATTTTTGGGATTAATTTTGATTTCAATTTCGATGGAAAATTAGTGACCTTGTCAAGGCAATCACAATGTGAACCCTTTTCTTTACGATCTGGGTCAAGGATTTTGTCCATAATTTGACATGTCGTATCTGTAAAGCCAAACATTGACAGCAGCATTTTGGTCTCTTTGCTAGCTCCTTCTATAGAAGCTTCAACTTTTTTTATTTTCAATGTATCTTCACAATACGTGAGAAATTTGTCCATTAAGATTTTAATACACATGCTACGTTTTTTTATTGAGACATTCATTGTCATCCCAGTAATTTGTACTGAACATTTTGCACATCTGCCATCTAAAGACGGAGTTGTGGCTGTGGTGACAGTCGTTGGGGTTGTAGGAGATGTGCTTATTGTAGGTGTAGTTGAATGTGTATTAGATGTGGAATTAGTCGTTGTACTTATAGGTGATGTGAGTGATGTGGGTGACGTTGGTGTTGTGGGTGTTGTAGGTGTTGTAGGTGTTGTGGGTGTTGTAGGTTCTGCAGAAGAAGAGGTTATCTCGTCTTTGACTTCAAAAGAAATATAGCCAACTTCTTTGCCACCTATCATGCAACTGCACTTATCTATGGTTGTTGTGACATCTTCACATCCCTCTAAAGACAACCATTTAGAATTAAAAAAGAACTGGAATTATTCAGTTTTTTAAAACACTTTATAAAAAGAAATTTAGAGTACTTACCTATATTTTTTACCAAGTGTCCAAATAGAAAACAAAGAATGAAAATAGCAAAAAGCGTGTTTCGGAGCATAACTCTAAACATATATGTTATACAGCTGACAAAAAAGAAAAATTAAAAATTTAATAGTACCGTATAACCTCTATTAATCCTCACCCCTCACGACGGTCCATACTCAAAAATATAGCCCTGAATCTCAGCTACTTTTTTGAGCATGGTGTCAGTATCCAATTGTCGGGTGGTTGAGCCGTAAAAAATGGTTGACCACTAGAGAGGGGGGAGGATTAATAGAGGTTATACGGTAATTTACTTTTACATGAAACTTAAATGTCTAAAGTGACACACGCGTACATTTCCTGCTATATTGGCATTCAGTTTTACTTTAATACTTGCGAAATTTATCTTGCTTTAAAGTCGCCAAAAAATATCTTAGTAAAAAATTGCAAACAATACTATTAGAAGCAGCATGAAAGTTTTGAACAATCACAAATTATATAAAGAACCACATATGAATAGAAATTAGTAAGCTAAAAGACTCCACCTAAAAGACTACCTATATTCAACTAAATTCCGCAGAAATAAAGATCGTAAAATATTTATGTTTAAACTTAGCAGAACTAAAGCCTTTATAAAGAATTTTAAATGAGGTTTAATTGTATAGTTGTTGGAATACTATACCAAAATGTGATCAGTAATGTATAAAAGTGCTTCTCTTGCTCTTTTTGTTTCAATAAAGTTGTCTCTAATGCGAAATCCTTTTTACTTCAGACACTGCATAAATACTTGGAATTCAGCGAAGTTATTCGCTATCAGAACTCTAGACAAATAGTCGAAAAAATATCAACTTTGCAAAATATTCCTAGGACTCTTTTAATTTTCCAAAAATAATCACTACTGTTTCTGAGAACCTTCAAAACTTTTAGTTTATTCAATAACCCGGCACTACTAGAATATACCCCCCCCCCAATCCTCAGAACTACTAGCATATGTCTCCTCTCCAATCAAGTTTTCTAAGTGTTTAAAAACTATTTTTAAGAGATTAAAGGCTGTATGGGGAGGAGAAGGGACAATTAAGAGACCACTTTGTAAAAAGGGCTACTCTGTCGTATTTTATTGAGATTAAGGGCTGTATAGGGACGGGAAGGAACAACTAAAGGGCCACTTTGCAAGGAGGGCCCACTCAAAAAAGAGAAGATTTTGAACAGTCTTACCAACTGGGCTGTACCGCATAAAAAGTTTTGGTATGCATGCTATTTTCATGCATCTATGGATATTTTCGAGTGATTTATCTCAGGTATGCATTTTTAGGGGGGAGGTATAATAGAGTAGAGTCAAGCTTTTGTTCAAAAATAGTTACTTTTATTCAAAAATATCAAAAATTTTGGAAAAAAGCACGGCCAAGTGTCGTTTTACCGGCGCTTATTAGAAGGAATACGGTATGTGGGTTATATTAACTCATTCGTAGCAATATCTCCAAGCGTCTCAACAAGTGTAAAAATTGTAAACAAATATTTTAAGAGATTAAAAATGAGTCTGTTCATCATAAAGTTTTTGACAAAGATTAATTTATTAAGCAGTTAGTTAAGAATTTAAGTAATTACTAAATGACACAATGCAAGGATTTGAGTTCTTGTCGCATACATTAGCAGTATAAGTAGCTATAAAACAAGTAGTTCCCAGCTCAGTTTTTTGCTTCTATTTTTTGGTAATGTATATATCAGCTCTGAAATCGTTGGTTCATTTAGTTATTTAATAAAGCGCTATTACCTTTTTTTTGGGCTTTATTGATAGACATGTGGTATTTTTGAACAAGCGCATTTTCTTCCAGGAAAATATATCCAGACAGTCCGCTGCTCTATTTCGCCCAGACAAGGTTGAAGAGAAGGAAATGCCAGCTGCTTTACTCTACCACATTACTGTTCCCACTATTATTTTTTCTTCAATGGCTGTTGGATTTGTTTTAGACTTTCGTGTAAGCTGAAAACCAAAGAACATTTTATGTCCACTTTTTCCAATAAACTTTTAAATAGGGACTTGCTAAAAAATCAATTTAAAGCTGTTCCGGCACATTATGGCGCGATTTAATATGCATGAGTTCTTTCGTCAATTATTCAATTTTTTCTACTTTGAGCGAGGTCTTCGAGTCTAGACCCAGCGATTTCTGGCGAGGAAGCATTGATTGGCATCGATTGGCATTGAAGGTCATAAGCAATAATGGAGAATACATAATTGATTAAATTGTTGCTATTTTCATGAAAAATTGCTGAATACTTAATAAAAAAAAAAACCGCAAAAATTTAACCCAATTATCTTTGATTTTTTTCACCATTTTCCCACTTCCAAACATAGGTGAACAACTGAACACGATAGAAACCATAGGTTTTTTAGAAGAAGGGAACAAGTTTCTTTAACTTCCAATGAAGAAATGGTTCTAGAACGCAGCAACTTTTTACTTACCATTCTGATCAGGCTATATTTGTAGTCTGTGACTTGGTTGTGTTTTCAAGCCCCAAATATCAAATCAAACAAGATAAACAGACTCACCAAACTGTTTTATAATGTCCGCTCTGTCAATATAAAAAGGTTGATGTATGGTAAATTGTACCTTCTTCTTGGGAATTTTTTACTTTTAGTTTTATTGCTACTCAAAATTCCTTAATGCTGTTAAAGCAAGCAGCTTTATTCTTTTGTTGGTACTTATTATGCATCAGCTCATATTTTACCTCATCTCTTTCTGAAAAAAATTTTCCCAAAAAGAAACTAAAAATCCTTATCGACAGTCCAACTATTAGCTACAGTCATATTCAGTTCCAAGGCAAACTAGCTGACGTGCTTGTAGAGGCTGGACATGAAGTGGTAAATGCTTGTTCGCATTCTAGATGCAATAAAATAGACCAAAAGCCAAGTTTTTAGCACATTTTGATGTTAAATGTTGATCCAAAGATGGCCAACTACAGCGGAAGTAGCAAGGCACACAGAATTGTACGAGTGGACAGACCGCTAGAAAATTTTGATGTGATGCAAAGCGTGCAGGACATCACCGAACCTTTTCAAGGAGCCCAAACAAATTTTTTGTCAACTAATAATATGTGGTCTAAATTCGTTGATTTACTGGCAGGCTTTTGTGAAGGTAAACAAGCATTTATCTCTTTTTTAACAAGTAAATTTAGATTTGGTGTTCGACAAGGAACTGATGAATAGACTTAGAGAAGAAAAATATGATGTGGGCATTGCCGAGTTCTATGGACACTGCCCATTTGCAATTTTTCATCACATTGGGATAAAGACCAAACTTGGTAGTTATGCCATTCAGCTGACCAGTATGGCTGGCTCGAGGTTCGGCATTCCTACTATCAGTAGTTATGTGTCAAGTAAGCGGTTAGGTCAAAATAGCAGCTAAAATGAGGAATAATAATTACAGATATTATTGCTCCCTCAATTGGCGCTCCTTACATGAACTTTATGCAAAGGGCACTCAACCTTTTGACTGACTCCTATGAAACATTTTACTTGAGAGATAAGAGTCCTTCCGCAATTGTACGTGCTATTACACCTTAAGTTAAAAATTCCTATGTGTAAACCTTGCAGCAACCTATAGTGAACAAGGCATTCGGAGCAGATTTCCCTTGTGTGAAGCAAATCAACAAAAACATCTCTTTGTTGTTCACAAATGCCAACGAATTCTTTGAGCTTCCACGCCCAATCTCTAACAAGATCATCTACATTGGTGGAATTGTGCAGTCCAAGGCCAAACCTCTGCAACCAGTATGTTTGTATAGAATTCGACTAAAGAGCATTTATTTATAGCTCTTTACAGGAAATAAAGTCAATTATGGAAAAGCCCAACAAGGGTGTGGTGCTGTTCTCCTTTGGCTCAATTACCGACACAACCAAGATGAGTGAAGCAATGAAAAAAGCCTTTTTGAAGGCATTTGCTCATTTCCCCCAGTATTTGTTTATTTGGAAGTTCAAGCAGAATGTGAATGATTCTGCGCTTGTAGCTCCTAATGTGCACATGTTCAACTGGCTGGACCAGAATGCCATTCTAAAGCACCCCAATCTAAAAGCTTTCATCACCCATTGTGGTCTGAATAGTGTAAATGAGGCTACCCATGCTGGTGTTCCCATGTTGGCTATTCCTTTGTTTGGAGATCAGCTTTTTAATGCGGCTCTAGTCCAAAACAACGCAATAGGCGAGTATTTGGACATCAGACAAGCAGAAGATCCACAAGTTCTTATTGCTGCTCTAGAAAAGGTACTCCACAATCCAGTCTACAGAAACAATGCTAAACTACTCCAAAAGAAGCTGCAGATGAGTCCATTTAAACCCAGAGAGAAGTTTGTGAAGTGGGTTGAGTTTGCCGCTGAATTCCCTGATCTGAATGAGCTGAATTTGCCTTTTGATGAGCTGGATTTCTTTGCTTACTATAGCTTGGATGTCATATTTGTTGGGATTGTTGTGTCCATTGCAGTTCTGGGATCTGTTGCAATTATTTTAAGGAGGTTGCTGCCTGTGTTGTATCGTGTTTTGAGTAGTAGTTCATACTCATACAAGCAAAAAACCAATTAAATTGTTTAACACTGCTTAAGTATACCCCCTGTCCCATTCTTTTCAAAAAAGTGCCCAGATTACTTTTAGCAAAACCAAGTCTATGATGGAGGCTAGAGGGCTTGGAGTTGAGAAGTGCAGACAAGCATACCTGAAACATAAATTACTCGAAAAGACCTCTAGATGCATACACACTTGGGATCTGAATACACTCTAAAAGCTTAAAAAAGCCAGCTATTCGATCCTTAAAAAATACACATCGTATTTTCTCTAACAAACTCCCTAAAACCCCACCCCTTGATTCAAAGTCGTGTTCTTGACATTCTGTCCTTAGATGACTCTCAGGCAATTCTGATAGAAAAAAGCGAGGAAAAAGACTTTTTTTGTTGATTGCTTTT
>BBSZ01013452.1:0-11520 GCA_000981365.1 Subanguina moxae
TTGCCCTCAAGACATGCTGAATCCGTAAGCCTCAACGAATTGCACCACAAAGTCTTCGTCAATGCCTCCCGCTAGTGGTTCGTTGTCAAAGGTGGCACATTTCTGAGAGCGGCCATGGTTCAGATCAGCACCCAGCCAGAGACCATAATGTCCGCCTCCAGCTCCCATGGAAAGGAACTCTTTGGTGGCATTGATGAAGAATTGGTTGTCGCCTGTCCAGGTATAGCTGCGAAGTTCCCTGAACGCAACAAAATTAGATTCATCTAGAAAAGCGGATAGGATTTGATAAATTTACTGTAGCACTCTGGGGTGGTAGCAATAGAATTTATCCGGCCCTACTCGGCTATACACACTCCCCCTCCTCGTCCAAAAAATCAAGCCCAAAAGTGTCTAATAACCATTTTTAAGTATGCTTTATGAAAAACGAACAAAAAGACTATTTTAAAGGGGTAGAAGAAGTTCCAAATCGAAGTTTTTATTAATTCATTTCATTTAGATCAACTGTCTACCAATGGAGAGTGGCCACTGAAGGTAACGTGATGGACTACTTTGTTTAGCCAGAACTGGAGAAGAGAGCGTGCTCAGAGCGTCACCCAACCATCGCTGATCTCAAAGAGTGGTTGCAAGGAGAATGGAGACGTCTTCCACTGGATATGATGAAGAAAGCAATTGATAATTTTCCAAAACGGCTTCGTTGTTGTATTGCGGCCGAAGGTGGCCATTTTGATCATTTGTTGAAATAAAGTTATACACCCTTTAAAAGCTTTTTCTCTGCTCTTTAAAATGGTACCACTTTGCGGGAAAGAGTACATTTCATCATTAAAAATAGGGTTGTCGACTCGACGCGTCGATTTCGACTTTCGACGTTCGACTTGACCCGACGCGTCGACAACCCTAATTAAAAATAAGGTTTAAATTTGAATTCGTACGAACATTTGCCTCACCCGATACATTCTCGACTGTTATTATCCACGTCTGCATCATTCATTGGCCCATTTTTGTAATTTATTATCCAAAGTATGTGTTTTTCTTATCACACTAGTTGCAAGAACACAATTCTACTACCATATTAAACGTTTTATTCAATATACATCAATGAAAATATACAAGAATGGGTGAAAATATACGAGGAATTGTTGGTCCAAATTTTTTATGAAAATAAACAAGAAACAAAACATTCTATATCTTTGGGGGAACAATGTTTAATTTGAGTAAGTTGATAAATAAATACCACGCATCCCAAACTTCCGGCTAATACTAATCCAGACTGCAACATAGAAAGCAATTAGTTTTATATCAAGCTAATCAATTTTTCTTCGCTTCAAATACTTACAATTTCTTGATAATTTAGGAAGAAGAGGGCATAACTCTTCAGCTTATAAAGCCGAACAAAAATTTATTATCAAAATATGAGTAAAAGGAGCGTGTTTTGCCCTCAAGACATGCTGAATCCGTAAGCCTCAACGAATTGCACCACAAAGTCTTCGTCAATGCCTCCCGCTAGTGGTTCGTTGTCAAAGGTGGCACATTTCTGAGAGCGGCCATGGTTCAGATCAGCATCCAGCCAGAGACCATAATGTCCGCCTCCAGCTCCCATGGAAAGGAACTCTTTGGTGGCATTGATGAAGAATTGGTTGTCGCCTGTCCAGGTATAGCTGCGAAGTTCCCTGAACGCAAAAGTGATTTATGTCTCAGGTATCAACTCCAAGCCCACGAGCCCGCGTCGCCCGCATCACCCCCGTAAGAAATTTTAGAATTATTGGCGAAACTCAACAGCCGTTTATACTTAAACCACTTGAAGAATTTTGTTTTTACTTGTATTTCCAGTCATTTTATCTCCAGTCAACCAACCTCGTGTGTGGAAATTCACCAGTGAACCTGTACAGGATACAAGAGTCGCCAGTTCCATAGTAGTGCTCGTTGGGGCGCAGGGCCGTGCTGGCGACAGCACCAAACACATGTCCATTCACGTCTCTGACCACCAGCAGAACTGGAGACAGCTCTTCTGTCCACTCAGACATTTTCCTGAAAAAATGAGACTAATTGGGTGGAATTGAGACTCAAAGAATTACAAAAATACCTATAGAGAGTTGCGAGTGAAAATCCATGCTTCTCCGAACTATAGATCTTGACCCACGGGTAGCCTTCTGCTCTTGGAGGGAGAATATCCACAATCTGAAATGTGACTTTTTTGTGTTATAGAAGCCTGTGTGTCTTCTATTAACGCCTTGTTTTTTTTTGCTTTTAGCCAGTCGTGGTGAGCTGCGGCAGCCTCTTGAAAAAGTCCTATGGCTGGTCTTTTTAAAGCTAACAAACCGAGGAGATAGATTCTTCAGATAGATTACTTTTCTAGTAATTTTGTTATGAGCTCCCAATCCACCCAGCTACTCAATCCATTCAACCCACCCGGTCCACTCATACTTTACCTTACGTGAATGAAGTAAACAGTGTAAATACCGTGTAAAATAAACACAACTAAGCCTTAGGCTTAGAATACGCCAGCGTTAGTAGGTGGTCAACCAGTAAGCCGTAGGTGTAACAGGGTATATGCTCGGTCTCGGCCAACCTAGGCTGGTGTAACCTATGCTTTAGGCTTAGTTGTATGCTTAAGAGTTAGTTTTTGGGGGTGTAAGGCTCATTGAATTATAAGTTTAGCAAGGTGAAAAATGCAAAATATATTGGACTTCTTAAATACTTTTTTAGCGTGTTAGAAATGCTTTGAAGGAGCTAAAACAAAAGAGCCACCACAAGACAAAAAGACAGCTGCATTCTATGGTTTAGGGTTTCGGCTAGAAAAAAGTTCGCGAAAATGACCAACCTGTCGAATCATGAACTCGTCAAAGACTTGAGAGGTCTGAGACCCTTCTGGCAAAGGCATTTCTGATGGCTCGAAGTTGTCTTCCAAGGATAACCGACGGCACAACTCGCGCACTGTGACTATCTCCCATTCTCGGTTTAGGTCTGCACCCGGTCCAAATGGTGGCTGGCTGGATGGCTTGTCACCTGCAAATTGCAACAGCTATTAGAAATGGCAGTGGGTAAATTTCAGCAGATCAAATTTTGTGACCATTTTTAGGGGTTTTCTTTAAAAAACCTTTAAAGAGCAGTCATTTTTATTCTAAATGAAATAAGGATTTTTTGGTCAACCATTTTTTACGGCTCAGCCACCCAACAATTGGGTACTGACATCATACTCAAAAATATAGCCCTGAATCTCAGCTACATTTTTGAGTGTGATGTCAGCATCCAATTGTTGGGTGGTTAAGCCGTAAAAAATCGTTGACCACCGACCGTGGTGACGAGAGAGGGGGGAGGATAATACGGTTTACCCTGTTTCACCTATGCTCAGTGGTTCACGGCTAACCTACGCTGGCCTACCCAAAGCCTAAGGCTTTTTTGCATGCCTGGAGTCTAAAAATACCATCTAAAAGGCTGTCTGCCTTGTTCCTCTAATAAAAATTGTTAAGCCTTTCAGATTTTCCAAAACCGACTTTCTGTGATGAAAAAGTTCGGAAAATAGATTTTTAATCCTTCTTAACGTACTAGAAATGCTTATGAGGGTCTAAAATGACCGGGGGCAGGATAAAAAAAAAACACATCCACCTCTTTAATAGGATTACTCTTTTTTAGGCTAATTGAAGAGAATTTTTTTATTTCTCCACTTTTTAGCTGAAGAAAAAACTCGTTCAGCCACTTTTTATTTTATATTGTGCCGAACTTTTGGAATAAAAAAATTGACCTGGTCCGCCTGTTGTTTTCTGCTTTTTATAAAAACAGCAGCGACCAATTTCAACAGCTGCAAAGTAGGGTCGGCCTCCCTCCCGTAAAAATCGCTAGCGGGAGTCACGGCTTCCCAAAAAAGCCAAAAATGGTGAATTGGGTTTTTTGAAATTTTGAATTTATTTGTCTCGACACGAAATTTTCCTTGTATTTTATTTGATAAAATCCCATGTTCACTTCTAAATGACGTTACTATTTTTTTTTTCGGTGGAATAAAATTCTGCTCGGCTAATTTGGTCAGAACCTCCCAACTCTACACTTTGGGAAGCCGTGGGAGGGTTATTATTGGGTTGGTGCATAATCAACGTCGGTTTTTTACCAAAAAGTGTGTTTGTGGCATTGTGTTTTTGACCTATGTTCTGCTGGTGTCTTTCGGGCATGTTATATACCAAAATGTAGCTTAGATTCTAGGCTACATTTTGATATATGATATGCCCAGAAGACACCAGCAGAACATAGGTCAAAAACGAAAACACTTTTTGGTAAAAAACCGACGTTAATTATGCACCAGCCCAACAGCAAAAGATTTAGGGCAAGAGGGATTTTTGAGTATGATTTTGGCATAAATTACGGGACGGGAGGGTGCGCGAAGCCAACCCTACTGCAAACTAAAAAAAGTCGCAAAATGCAAATGCAAAGTGCTTTTCAGTTTTATTATTAATTTTCAAATTTGCGCTTTTATCTGCCTCTATCCTGACCCTTGTGCACTTCTGCACTTTGCAATTTTGCTCTCTTATGATTATTTTTTCATGCCCAATCACTTCTTCTTGTCTTTTATACGTATCTTAGGCTAATTTTTTGAGCTTAAAATGCTTAGATGTTTGTCTCTTCCTGCTCCTTTCCTCTGAACATTCACAAGGACATCCATGCATCAACCAAACCAAGTGGATGTCCACTTGGTGGGATTTTTTTTTAAAAATCTCAAATCCTCACAAACTTTTTGGACAACATATTATTCGTGCTCGTTATTTGATTTTTTTTATGAATGTGGAGCACCAACCAAACAACATCAACTCTTGGTTGACAGCATCGCCCACACTAGAAACAATGTGACTCAAGCGTCTAGCAGCTGCGGAATTGCCCACTTTTTGAAAGGGTACAGATATGCGTCTCACTTGAGCACTACTAAAGTCGGCAGCGGCTGCTGCCTGCATCAACAACGAGGAAGTGGAGGAAAATGGGGTCAAGAATGCGGAAGTCCTCCTGCCGGGGCCGCTCTCGGCTGGCTTCTTACACCCACTACTGGTGTTCCTTCGACTACTATAACCCAACATAGGCTCATCCCCCGAGTTCAAACTGCACATCGAAGCATTCGTGGAGGAGCCAGTGGAGGTGCGTTGTCCTGCGGTGGGGTGAAACGTGCTCAAATTTAGAGATGGAAACATGATGGCGAGAATTAAATTAGTTAATGGACAATGGCGCTGGAGAAAAGCAAATTAGCTTACAGATACGCACACAAAATTCTTCAAAATGGAAATGATAAGAGTGTTCTACAGTTGAACCTCGGTTATCCGGCACCCCCGGTTATCCGGCACCCTGAGGCTGGTCCCCAGGGGTGCCGGATAACCGAGGTTCAACTGTACAATCTAACAAGCAAAAAGCAAAATTCCCGCCAAAAGAAAAATTATAATGGTCGGCTACTGTTAGGCTGCCTCTGCCAAGCCTAAATATCTCCAAACTAACAGACTCATGCCAACTTGAAGAGAGCATTAACAAAATAGCTGGAATCACCATTTCTTCAAAATGTGGATGTTGCTACTAAGAAAAGCACAGCACTCGGCAACTCTTTTTTTTTTTGATGAACCAGAACAAGCCCTTAATCCTTTCTGTAGGCGGGTGCTTGGAACAAAATTTTCAAAAGGCGGCTAAATTGGGTTCATTAATTCAGCCCATCTATTCAAAACGTGTGGGAAAAAAAAGTTCACAAACAAATTGCAGAAAACTCGAGTTTTAGTTGAGCAGGTTGGGATGGCATATCACTTTGGAGCCAAAAATTTTGAGAAAGCCGCCTCAAACAATCCAGAATAAATCTGAATTAAACGAAAAAGGAAATAAAAGCATGAGAATAAACGCACCAAAATGAGTAGTCTTTGACGCATACTCAAAAAAAAAGGCTCATTAAAAGCCAGGAGAGGTTAATTAATGAGGTGGAAGGCAAAATATTTATAGGACGATGAAAAAACAAAAAAGGAAACATTTTTTTTGGTTAGTGTAATGCTATTGCCGATAAGCGAGAGGTAGCAAAAAAATAAGGAAGTTTTTTTGTTGTTGAATAAATCTTTTTACTTCATTTCCTCCATACTAAAAAAACTGGCTTTTTTGGCACTTTAAAGCCAGAGCAGAAATAAACACATTAGTTTGGTAGAAAAATGATGTTTTTGATTTATTGAACTGGTGAGTAAGTCGTCGAGGTTTTCTAACCTTTTTTTTTTTTTTAGATTTTGACGACCAGGTACTTGTGCAAGCCGTAGAAGATGATGAGAGTCTGACTAGCTAGCCGAGCAGTTCGATGTGTGCCGAAAAACGGTTGTGAATCGCCTCAAAAAAGCCGGAAAAGTGTGGAAACTGGTTGGATGGATGCCGCATGAGCTCTCTGAACAAAATAAGGCCGAACGTGTGCGCATTTTCAGCGAATTGCTCAAAAATGTTTTGAAAAACGAGCGTTAATTACTACTCAACCCAATATTTGCCAATGGTTTCTTTTTTTTCGACGAATTCATTGATGTGCGCTACGCCATTGTTCACCACTTCTTCCCACCTATCCACCAGTTTGTTTGCTTTCGTTGCGCCAAAAGTCAGTTAGGGGTAATATTCCTTTATTAAGCGGCCCCCCTAGCAAAGGGTTGAAAATGGTAATCCTCAGAAAATAGCTGAGATAAATGCGTGTAAAAACATTTCACGTGGTCAATAGACATACCGTATTTACTCTAGTATGTCTAATAAGGGCATCCTAGCTGATGAAGTCGCAACTCTTCCTGAGTCGTTTGAGATCGATCTCATTGTGTTTTTTGAATTATGATACAGTCGAACCTCGTTAAACTGGCACCCCTAATTCAAAAAAATGTGTTTGTGGCATTGTGTTTTTGACCTATGTTTTGCTGGTGTCTTCTGGGCATATTATATACCAAAATTTAGCTTAGATTCCAGGCTACGTTTTGGTATATAACATGCCCAGAAGACACCAGCAAAACATAGGTCAAAGACACAATGCCACAAACACATTTTTTTGAATTAGGGGTGCCAGTTTAACGAGGTTTGACTGTATGAGAAAAGGTCGAAAATTAAGCGGGCACCCTCTATTAAGCGACCCCCCTAGCAAAGGGTTGAAAAATAAGCGGGCATGCCCCCTTTATAGAGTAAATACGGTATTTGAACGTGTGATTTAACCTGCAGCCTTTTATCGGGTTGATGCATAATTAACGTCGTTTCTTTTGGTGCCAAATATATTTCTAAGTTTGACGTCTGCTTTTTTGGCGATATGCTTTACACTTTAGTAGCAAAATGCGGGTCAAAAATCATCTGCATATCCATCATACCCAGCTCTATCACTTTGAAAAAGGGTGGACAGCAGCACAGTAAAGAAGGATCCAATCGCCTTTCATCCTGTCAAAGCGCGTCCACATCTCAAGAAAAGAGTAAAGCAGTCAGTTGGTGACAAAACTTGGAAACTACTTCTCCATCCAAGCTCCAACTGATCACCATCTCAATCGCTCTTCCAACAAATAGCAGGCGGGAAAAATTTACAGCGACTTTGATGAACTTGTCGCCGATGTCAAAGCATAAATTTGCGTCCACAAATGCAATGGATTGTCTGCCGAGCAAATGGGAAGCCGTTGTTGAAGTGGAGGGTGATTACGCATCAGAGTAATCAATCACAAATATTTATTTGTGCACTTTTGCTTGGTGTTGTTGAATAAAACTTGACAGAAAAAACACGGGCGTTAGTTTGTGTATTAGCCCAATACAAAAAGGAGTAGGTCAAAGTGCTTGATTTCAGGAAACAATAGTTCTTTTGTAGACAAATTGTCATAAAAAAGAATAATCTCACGGAAATGATGAAAAAAGAAAGAATAATTATGTAAGTGAATGTTGAATGACACTGTCCCACCAAAGACAAAAAATTGTAGACAGCTTTGAAGCCAAAAATATCAACACAAGCTTCTTAAGCATATTTGGGAAGAATAACGCGGAAGAAATGGATAAACACCACATTCTTGGTTCTTTAGACTGAATAGAGTTGATTACCCTCCACCGTTTTAAAGAGTACCCTTTTTTGAACATAACAGCTAAGAATCTAAATTGGCGGCTTTCAGAGGGAGGGCTTTTAAAAGATGTTAAGGCAAGTCTTTTAGATGAAATTTTCGAACATGAGCACATTTGACTTTTCTGCCAAAAAACGCTATTTTATCCAGTACAGTCGACGCTCGATTTAACGGACTCTTGATTTAACGGACGGCTGAGCCCGGTCCCTTGGAGTCCGTTAAATCGAGCGTCGACTGTATTTAAAAAATATAGTGTGCCGAAAAAGCTTATGCATATTTATATATTAAGATCCCAAAAGCTTTTTTTAGCAATTTCACAAAAAAGCATGGATAAAAAGTTTGACGCTACTAGGAAATATACCCCTCCCAAAAAATTGGAGCTACTAGGATATAGTCCCCAGCCCAAGTCAATTTTTGGAAAAGTGCTTAAAAAATATATTCAAGTAACAATTTCGCTAAAAAGAGGCTAAAATAGTAGCATGGAGGGCAATAAAGGCTGAATCGGTAGGGAAAGGGAGTAATAGGGTCCACTACAGTCGAACCTCGTTAAACTGGCACCCCTAATTCAAAAAAATGTCTTTGTGGCATTGTGTTTTTGACCTATGCTCTGCTGGTGTCTTCTGGGCATGTTATATACCAAAATTTAGCTTAGATTCTAGGCTACGTTTTGGTATATAACATGCCCAGAAGACAGCAGCAAAACATAGGTCAAAAACACAATGCCACAAACACATTTTTTTGAATTAGGGGTGCCAGTTTAACGAGGTTCGACTGTAATTTGAAGGGCCATTCACCCGTCTTGTTTACTGAACCAGGGCAAACAGTGCCTCTAAATGCATTCTCTGATCAAGAGCATTGCTCGGATTCGTCTCGCATTTTTGGGTAGGGTACATCCTAGTAGCACCAAAATTTTGGTGAAAACTACAAATCCAGCTAAAACATAGCAAAATGAGAATTCTGCTTATAAAATGGGAGAGTGTGGATTTTTTTTTAAAAAAAATCGCCTTCACATCTTGTATCCTTCTCCTCCTTGCTATAATTAGTACTCTATAAGCAAATTCCAGTTTGATGAGAGGAATGGCCAGCCGTGGAGCACTCACGTCCATCAAGGCTTTAATGTAATTAGCAAGTGCTGGGCAAAAAGAGTTGGGGAAATGGTATTGGGTACAGCCTTATATTATTGTCATCCAAATGAGTGGTCCAACCAGGGGTTTGCCCTGTTCCCACTACTAAAAATAAATAGATCCAAGCCTGAAGAGTGATTTGCACCATGTGGTCGTCGATTAAACAAGCAGAGAAAGCACTTTAAAAGTTCACAACGTCAAAACTTTTAATAAAAACAACAAGAACAGTTATTAAGGCAGTCAGCCAACCCCCACTTCCCGGTACCACCGGCACATGGTGGCCCACAAAATCGAGGAACTGGGGCGTAAAAATCAAAACACCGCCAAAATTTCTACACAAATGCAAAATAAACGTTATAACTAATATCTACAGGCTCTTCTCAGCATTTAGTTTGAGAAAGAGGCTAAAGATAAGCTGCTTAGAGCACCAGTCTCCCACACTATACTTGCTTCAGAGTCATTTTTAGGGCACATCGCCCAGGACTTAACTTTTGTTGGTTGGCGACTAAAGTCTATATAGTCATTTAATGGCTCTTTTCATGGAATCCATTCAATACGGGTCTGGTTTGGACAAATGCGCCTATGGCAGAAATAAGTGCTTAAAACAAAAACTTAGTTAATAGACTGAGAGCAGAAACTTTTCAAATGGAAATCTTCTTTTTGAGTGGGTGGCAAGTATTCTTTGACAATTTTTTGGTTAATAGAATCCGGTGAGAGAGAAGAGAAGATTTTGGTAGAGAAAAACGAAAAACTATCGCTTTTCTATTCCGCAGAAAGTTTCTCCTTTGAGTAGTCAAAAAAACACTGAACATTTCTCACTTGTGACTCACAAGTTGTGAGTATTAGGTCAATAAATAAGTTTTTTCGTTTTTGTTTGATTGCTTGTCTCAGCACGATTGCTTGTCTCAGCACGATTGCCTGAACACATTGCAAGGCATAATACAGTCAAACCTGGATAAGTCGACATCTCTAAATTAAAAAAAATGTGTTTGTGGCATTGTGTTTTTGACCTATGTTTTGCTGGTGGCTCCTAAGCATGTCATATACCAAAACGTAGCCTAGAATCTAAGCTAAATTTTGGTATATAACATGCCCAGAAGACACTAGCAGAGCATAGGTCAAAAACACAATGCCACAAACACATTTTTTTGAATTTAGGGCTGTCGGCTTATCCAGGTTTGACTGTATACCATTTGAAATCACTCGACCTCATCTATCACATTGTCATCGTCGTTTTCTATTTTCACTACTTGTACCCCATTTTTTTGGACTTTGAAATGGCCAACTCCGTGGACCAAAAACAGCACTTTGAACAACTGCTTTTCGACGCCTTTAATAAAGGTCCGCCCCTCATGTGGTTGGCCAAGGAGCGCAAAAGGTAGTAGTCTGTTGGGGCAAAGTCGGGGGAGTACGGTGGGTGCTGAAGTACCTCCCAATTGAGCTGCTCTATGGTGGTTTTGACGAATTTTGCAAAATGGCACTGTCGTGAATCGGGATGACTTGGCCTTTTCTGCCGGGTCTTTTCTGCTGAAGTCTTTGCTGCTACCCAAGCTCCCGATTTTTTGAGTGAATCCCATGGATTTGAGGTGGTTGCAGATGGTCTGATGAGTAGAGCCCATCTTCTCGGCCAATTCCCTTTGGTGTTGACGCCCATCCTCCTCCTCCAACAAGGCCCGAAGTTGTGTTAGATGAGGTCGAGCGCTTTCAAACGCTATATTATGCTTTGCAATGTGCTCAGGCAATAGTGGTGAGACAAGCAATGAAACAAAAACGAAAAAACTTGTTTATTGACCTAATACATTGTTAAGGTACCGGACTTTTATTAAAAGATGCCATTTAAAGCCAAGATCTGCCAGCTCTAGGAAGACTGGAGCATCAGAAACAATACAGCAATCTATTTAGCTCAAAGTATCAAAGCGTATTTAAAATTTTCTAGAAATTTATGACTTTCAACAATAAATCAAAGGAAAGCCGAAAGCCAGAGTGCAAAAGCGGAAAGAGCAAAAATGTATATAGTGGAGAGGAATGGAATGCCCTGCCCTCCACTGAGCACAAGGGATGGACAGTGGGCAGCTTTAAATGTGTACACACCCCACCTGATGAGGCTTATAAGCAAATACTCTAACAGAAATGGCTTATATACCCCACTTCAGTAAACTAAAGCAGCCACTCCAAGGCAAAGATTCCGAGGGACCTGTGGCAACAAAGATCTTTGGACAAACTCTAGCTATTCTTAGAGCTGTGCCCAGCTCTCTTCAAAACAATACTTCAAAAATTTCGACTCCCACTGTGTATAAAAGGCCAGAGAACACAATTTTGATAATAAAACATAAATAAACACGTGTAAAAGTGGG
>BBSZ01013457.1:0-20897 GCA_000981365.1 Subanguina moxae
CTCGATATAACGTCACCCCAAAAAGTTGGATCCACAGCTGGGTCCGACCATTTTTTTTCCTCAAATTTTGACATCTTTTGCCCATTTTGATATTGATCTCTCTAAGGCAAAAAATCGTTAGGATTCTGAATTTGTCGGTCATTTTTACACAACTCAACAATTTCACCTTTTAAAAAGCCAGCTCTTTTTCAAAAATGGTGACGTTATATCGAGAGTTGGCTTTTTAAAAGGTGAAATTGTTGAACTGTGTAAAAACGACCGACAAATTCAGAATCCTCATGATTTTTTGCCTTAGAGACATCAATATCAAAATGGGCAAAAGATGTCAAAATTTGAGGAAAAAAAAAGGTCGGACCCAGCTGTGGATCGAACTTTTTGGGGTGACGTTATATCGAGAGTTGACTGTATCAAACTATTTAATTATCAAAAGTTTCCTGATAAAATCTACTACCTGCACTGTCCACAGGAAAAGCAAAGTTGAGTAAGCCAGAAACACCAGGCACAGTAGAGACTACTTTATGGTTGAGCAGACAAGAAGTGCCCCAGCCAGCCTCAAGTTTTGAAAATTACTTATTATTTGGATGAAAATTAAAAATTACAATGAAGATGTGGTCGTTGGGACGTCTCTTAACAATCTCCCTGACTCTTTTTTGGATGATATTTAGACATTGTAGAGTGCAGGTTTCTATGCTCACCAAGTCGGTAGCGTTTAACGTCAAGTCTACCTTCTCAACACACTGGGCCACTCGGGGCAAGAGGTTGCGGAACATCGACTCATATGGTCGGACAGAGGTAGAGTGGAAGCCGGTGGAGGTTATTTGTGGGTACACTAGCACAAGACTCACATTTCTCAGGGGATCGCACTAAAAATCGGAATAGGTTTTTGCCTTAAAATGGTCAATTGCTTGGAATGCTTACACTCATAATTTTGGACAGTGAGTTGGTAGGAGGATCGTATATCTTGGGTGCCAGAAATTCTTTAATATATTCATTTGCTCGCTCAAAGTCTTTGTGCTTGTCTTTGAAGGACTCTTTTACTAGATGCTCACTCAGCCCACTTCCCTGAAAATAATAATCGTTCAGTTTTGTTTCTTTTTAATTAAATTTTATGCCGCAAACTTTTTTATTTAATAATTTCAAGCCTATTTATTAATGTATTCATTAATAAATTACCCTAATCAAGGCAATTCTCCTCGTGTACCCTTGTAAACAACAAGTAACCGAGAAGCAGGGTAAGCTAAATTACTCGAAACCGTAATACCAAATATGTATTGGGTTGTTCGATAAGTCCTGGCGTTTTTTTTTAAATTCAAAATTGCGCGTTAAAAATAAAATGTTTTGGGAGAATTTTTTATGTCATTCGAAAGAGGATTGCTTGCTCTACAAGATGGTGTATTTCGTTTTTTAATTCGGATTAGTTTTTGTTAATTTATAGAGCATTTAAATGGAGCCTCAAGTCGACAAAAACGAGCATTTCCGACACCTGCTGCTTTTTGCGTTCAATTGTGGTGCCGAAGCCACAGAAGCTGCTAGAGAGATTTTTGCCGTATACGGTGACGGTGCTATGGTCAATAGAACTGCTCAATATTGGTTTGCAAAGTTCAAAAGTGGCAATTTTGATCTCAAGGACGTACCTCGTTCCGGACGACCAATTGTGTTTACCAAACAGTGAACGCAGAGCTTTATGTTCAACAGTTGCACCGCCTCAACAACGCTATTTAGCAAAAACGTAAGCCTTCAGATTTCCACCTCTTCCGATCGCTTTCAAATGCGTTACGTGGCGTTTCGTTCAATAATGACGTCGAATTATGTGCTTGGTTGGACGACTTTTTCGAGACGCGTCCGGGTGATTTCTACCGAAGAGGCATCGAAAAACTCGTCGAACGATGGGAACAAGTTGTAAACAGCAACGGAGAGTATATTATTGATTAATTTGTTGTTAATTATTGATGAAAAATAAAATTTTAAAAAATTAAAAAAAAAACGCCAGGACTTATCGAACAACCCAATATAAAGTTTCGAGAAAACTTATCACCAACTATTAGGTTGTCTGGAAAGTCCACGCAGTTTTAAAATGTTCAAAAATTAGTTTAAACCCTGCCCTGGTGTTTGTGGTTTCCAATTTTTTTTTTCTCAAATCTTTTAGACCTAATGGTTTCCCAAGATTTTTTTGCAAGTAAACTTACAGCAACTTTAAGAAACCGAAGCAGATTTAAATAGGCAGCCAGCAAGTAGACATTCAACCTCTCCAACAACCAGTTGTGGGCTACCAGAATAAATTTGAGTCGTTGCTAAACACACTTGTCACGTCTATGTTATTTAATAGAGCAATCGCCAACCTTGCTATACAGTTTGAGAGACTCTCGTAGTCGGTTCGCATTAGCTAGAGAATTAGAGTAGAACATAGAGGTGCCGGCAACCACATTCTCTGTACTGATGTCAGTGAGTCGCTGGACAAAAATGTATTTGAGCATCACAACCAGGTGTTCCTGGACTTCTATCGGCTCTCTATTGGCTCTAAAATTTTAGGTTTCAACTGCGAATGAAGCTTTTTTATGCGGTAGAGCAGTGCAAGATAAACTATGTTCTAGATGTTCTCTTTCTTGAGTGGGCCCTCCTTACAAAGTGGTCCCTTCCCCTCCCTATACAGCCTTTCATCCTTTAAAAATGGTGAAAAATGCTTCTTATATGGTCAATGTACCTAAAAACCCAAGTACCTTTTTAGGGGGGGGGTATAGTAGAGTAGTACCGAAAACAGCTTGGAGAGCCTAATAGTTAACTTAAAAAATAGTTGACTAAAAAAGTTGATTGGGAAATTTTTTCTCCATAACTTTAACAAACGTACATAGCTTGCACCTTTAAATATTGAGTGCAATAAGATACATGCTTTAAAAAGCGCAAATACGAGCTATCCAAAGCACATACTTGTAGATTAACATGACATTGAGATCTCCTTCAGTCTCTCCATCGGAAGCCTCATCCAAGCCATTGATTTTATTCTCCTCCCAACTCTCTGCTTTTAGTGGTGCAAACTTGGACTTGACCGCGACAAGAACATCTCTGGCACTAAAATTCACGATGAATCGCATCAAGTTCAACGGTTCACTATTAGTAACTATATTACCAGGCTTCTGCAGGATTGCTACTGATGAGCTCGTCCTGAGGAAAATGGCTGGTCTCCAGTCCATCCACATTAGTGCACTCTTCTTCTGAAGTGGGGGACTTGGGTGGCTCCTCCTCATTTATTTTGGCTGCTCTGAAAACTCTGCAGTTGAACCATAAACTGGATAAATGGGTTGTTTTTAACTGTGAAATTATTTATAATGAAGTGTAAAAACTATGGTAAGGAACCTTTCGTTATTATTTTCAATCTCTGAAACCAACAGGTCTCTTTGAGGTCTCTTTCAGCCTCTGAGCATAATTAAATGGTCAAAGGGCGTGCTTGTATTCATAGAAAAAGCTGTTTTGATTTTGCTATTGGGTTGTTCGATAAGTCCTGGCGTTTTTTTTTAAATTCAAAATTGCGCGTTAAAAATAAAATGTTTTGGGAGAATTTTTTATGTCATTCGAAAGAGGATTGCTTGCTCTACAAGATGGTGTATTTCGTTTTTTAATTCGGATTAGTTTTTGTTAATTTATAGAGCATTTAAATGGAGCCTCAAGTCGACAAAAACGAGCATTTCCGACACCTGCTGCTTTTCGCGTTCAATTGCGGTGCCAAAGCCACAGAAGCTGCTACAGAGATTTGTGCCGTATACGGTGACGGTGCTATGGTCAATAGAACTGCTCAATATTGGTTTTCAAAGTTCAAAAGTGGCAATTTTGATCTCAAGGACGCACCTCGTTCCGGACGACCAATTGTGTTCGACGAACAGCGTTTGAATCAACTTCTGCACGAAGATGAACGTTAAACAACCAGGGAATTGGCGGAGCTTGCCCGTCATAACAGCAACGGAGAGTATATTATTGATTAATTTGTTGTTACTTATCGAACAACCCAACATTTTTTTTTAAATGCATCATCATAATTCAGAAAAATATTTTTAAGATCAAAAACAAAGTGTGGATTCGAAATTCACGCGTTTTTTCACCCTACTCGGTTATACCACCCCCAACCGATTTTCCCAAAAGTGCTTGAAAATAATTTTTAAGCAAGAATTTCGCTAAAAAGAGGCAAAAATAGTAACTTAAAGGAGAACAAAAGCAGAATTGGGAGTGGAAGGGAGTCATAGGAGTGAAACGCAAAAACGACACATTGAAAATGAATGCGCCAATAAATTTTTGTGACAGTTCAGTTTTTTACCCAAAAAAAACCTACTTCATGAGTATCTCTCGGTAGAAATATTCATCAGGGTAGTCGGTTGCCTCCTGAAGTCCATCTTCCACATCTTGCAGTCTCTTTTTGTAGGTCGTGGAGAGGTTCAGCCCAATAGCCAACACATTCAGCTTTTTTCTTTCCTGCATTTTTTGGAAAAAGTTAAGTGGAGTGTCTCTACTGCACTCCACCGCCCCATAGATGAGGTAGCGCGGTAGAGCTGGGTTGTGCTGCACAAGCTTGGGCGACATTACAGGAGTGTTGTTGGCAGTAGAGGAGGAGGAGAGTAGTTGTCGAGATGCTGAACTCCTGTTACTGCTCGAATTGTTGGAAATGTTGATGGACAACGGCTCGGCCAGGGACATGCGGTAGGATTGGAGGCCAGCAGAGCAGGTTTTGTGGCTAGAAATGGGGGCTGAGGGTCGCTGTTGGGTGATTGGACCTGCAATTTTGGGAAAAAACTAATCTCGAAAATCTTTTTAGAGCCTCTATACTGCATATAGAAACGTGTTTGTAATGCAAAAAAAGAAAGGTTTGAAAAAATTTGCCTAATACAGTAAACTCTCGATATAACGGCCCCTTTTGATATTTTTGTCAAGATAAACTCGATATAACGGCCCCCTAAGCCTGGTCCCAAGGGGGGCCGTTATATCGAGAGTTTACTGTATTTACTTACTGTCTTGGCGAATCGGCGTAAACCGATCTGAAGGGCTATTTGGGACCATAAACAACAAAAAAAAGACCTGTGGAGTGCTATTGGCTATGTCTTATTGGCACCGTGCCAATCTTATCTATTATCCATCTAGTTTAGACGTTTTTGGTTTGTGCTTGAGGCTAAGAGATGCGTACACTACCTCATTTTAGAGATAAATTCGAGAAATGGAATATTAGGGTTGTCGACTCGACGCGTCGATTTCGACTTTTCACGTCGAAAAGTCGATATTTTTCGACGTTCGACTCGACCCGACGTTTTTTAAATTCTATTTTCAGATTTGGATTTCTGTAGTATTTAGCGTGTTGAAGGCCTTAGATTGAAAAAGTTCTTCAAAATATAAGATTTTTGGCTCTATATGTGTTCGGTGGACCGCCGAAAAAAATATGCCTTGGTCCCCCTTTTGTGCAAATAGTCGCGCTCTTTGGTTCGACAAGTGGTTGTGAGCGAAGAAGTAGACGCTGAGCAGGACAACGAAAACGGCTATATGAGCGATGAATCTCTTCAGTTTGGTGAACTCGATGAAATGAATAGGCCTAACTCGGAATTTCACATGTTTTAATTGTTTGAAGATGTTATTTTGTGTGGATAAAATTTGTTTGGCTGACGTGGTTCTCTCTTCCCCTTGCTCCATTAACTCCCCCCGCTCTAATAGCTCCCCCCAAATAACTCCCCCGGGGGAGCTATTAGAGGAAATAGGGTAGAGCCGATTTTTATTAAACTTTTAAGAGAAAAAAATTAGCAAATGATGAAATTAAAAGTTTACGTCAAAATTTACCTGGTCGTTTAGATGATTTTTTGATTTTCTGCTTAGTTATGGAAATAGCTGTTGCTGTTTCCGTTGTTGCTTCTGCTGTTACTGCCATTTGAAGCCCACTGTCTGTGCTCTTCCTCTTGGGGCTCAAAACCGCAGCAGGAATAGGAGAAGCATGAGGATCATGATCAGCGGCAACAGGACTCAGCAAATTATTCGACTTGTCAGTTATGACCACTGGAGCTGACTCAGGTGTCACTTTGGTGCTCGCATTTGAAACTACCTGTCTACAAGTCAACAATGGAGGAAGTTTGAGTGAAGAGCCTATAGAAGATGAATTGATGGAAGGGTAGTAGAAGTCACTGGATTGGGGGGTGGAGCGGTGTCTCTGCGGACGCCCACTGGTTGTGCCCATCGACTTGGCTGGAGATGGAGGTGCCACTGAGGAAGTGCCGGGAGACGCAAATGTGCTGGATTGTCCGGTCTCCTGCAAACTATTAGCCGTATATAAAGCCCAGCAAATACATTCATAAGACAGCTAAATACGTTATTGAAAAAAAAGAGGATGCTAGTTGCTTCTTGGACCACCCTGTTATTAATAATGGTGGTTCAGTCTGAAGGCCAACCCACCTTGGTTTCCTCTTGATCACCCAAATGCGCAGGTGTCACCGCAGTCAATTCTAAGTCCAAAGGAGGCTTTAGAACCACCACCAAATCATCCACTTGCTCGGAAGAGTTTGTTGAGAGCTGTGTTGGGCTGGACAACTTGCTAGCCAGTGGACTCTTAAAGTCTTTTGGATAATCCCTCTGAATGGATGGAACTGCCTTGTTTTTCTTGTTTTTGTTCGTGTGGAAATCAGCGGTAATACTTGATTGAGGTAAAATGCCTCTCTTCTTCAACATTTTTGTGTAGTTGATCTTCATGACAGGACGCACAATTGCTGAGGCCGCTCTTTCCGCTGGCTTGGACTTCTCCTTGACAACAGGCTTGACTGTTTTAAGCAATTCTTTTTTATATGTTTCTGATGGCGCTGAAGGTGTCACACCCATTAGAATGACTGAGTCTGTGTCTTTGGCTTTATCAGATTCGTTGATTTCTGCTCGCGTTTCCATGGGAAGTTCAACTGGCCTGAAAAATAGAATGTAGTGAAGCAGGTCAAAGTAAGAGGGTCTCTTAGTGATTGAAGGGCTAATGAATAAGAGACAATAAAAGTGTCGAACGCTTGGTTATGACTCCCAGATCTTTACTTTAATTAATTACATAAGTAAAAGCCTGACTTGTTCAATTCAGTCTCCGAATCCATCCATTGAATAGAGGAAGAAGGGGAAGAAACTCTTGACGCTTCACACCCCATCTCTTCCATCAACCGACTGCCTACTCTTGCCAATGCTGATGCCACTTCATCCAACGATACTGGCGACACCAATATTTGAACAGATGGCGAATGTGTGATGTTAAGTATGGGTACTGATTCAACCGTCTTCTCGCCGTCATTAGTCAGTTCCGGCACGAATGCCTCCTGCTGTTCTTTTCTCTGTTCAGGAGAGTCACCTAAAATTTCAGCTGTTAGAACTACAGACGAATTAAGAAACAAATATTACTCTCTGTCTTTATTTTTTCTTTGACCTCAGTGTTCTTAGACATCAGCTTTGGAGAAAAAGTGTCCAGAGCCTTGACTGGTAATTTTGACTTGGTGACACCGGCAAAACTGAAACTGGGACAGTAAAAATCGTTCATCTGCATCGGCTGCCTGCGATTTCTCTGAGGTCTTCCGCTAGCTAGACTCTGAGTTGATGAAACTTGGATAGGTTTCTGCAAAAAAAGTCTACAGTTATACTCCACACAGTTGATATTCTAAAAAACAAACCTTATTTTTCTTTGGGACTAGCTTCTGCTTCTTGATTGGAACCTCCTCTTCTTTTACTTCAACAGGCGAATGCAAAAGTGTATTTTTCTCCTGTTCTTCCTCAAGCATGCTGGAGATTCTTTTGTAGTCTCTTTTGGTCGGTTTGGACTTTTCGATGACTGGGATCGGCTTTACTGGAATGTGGTTGTTGTCTTCATCGCTGCCTATTTGCTCCACATCCATCGCGCTAGTTGACTCTCGGAATGGCGCTTCCACATCATCACCATCAGATCTGTGTGGAATGGAAAAAGGTGGCAACGCCTCACTGTTGCCTTTGACTAGTGCTGATTCTTGCGGCTTTGGCTCTTCATCCAGATATTCATCTTCCTCCTCGTCGTCATCATCACTGTTCTACAATAGTCAATTAAGAGGAGCATATGAGTAAGAGTTTTAAGCAAAGAGAAATAAAAGAAAAAACAAGCAACCTCAATGAAGTGAGAGCTGTACTCCTCCAGTTTGGCCAATGTCTTGTAATCCCGATAATCAGTATCATGAGGCACCTCGTCTTCATCGATATTGACGCGACCACCACCGAAGAGATCATCATCTTCTAACAAACAGCTGGGCAATTGAAACTCTGTGTCGGGAATGCTGCCAATTTGTCGAAATTGTTCCATCCTGCTCATCTGATCCAGAAATTTGGAGGTAGAGGGAGTTGGTGAAGATTCTTCCTCTTCCAGAAACCTCCTCCCACTTGTTATTACCGCCTTCTTTCGCACGGGCTCAGGAGAAAAGTTTTGTCTTGGCTTTAGAGACCTACGAGAAGCTAGACGCTTGTTATCACAAATGGTTGCAGATTGATCCAAAGAGGTTGGCTCCATGCAACAAGCTTGTTTCTGAAAATCAGAAAAATAAATATTCCACTACAAGGAACTAATTTATTTGTTAAATTGTGTACTTAAAAAATCAGCGGGAATAAACTGAAAAAGACTTGCTGTTTTGTGTGACACCCCCAACTGAGGCAGCAGAGACAATGTTTCTAGCAAGGAGGGGGAAAGAGAAAAGCTAAAATTGAGTGACTTATAAGGCAATTCCACTCAGGACAAACAGTTCATTTAAACTTAGGTTCTTGTAATTTTTCGTATTTATTAAACCGGATTAAGTAAGCAAAAGCCTTAAGGACAATACTCAAAAAACTAAATGAAAGAAGAGCAGCACAAACACCCCCATTAGGACAAATAGCTGGCTGACTGAATAGTAAAATATTTGATTGGAAATTTATCTCGACCTTGTAGGGATGACCAAGAGATAAGATAAGAAATTATCTTTGTGAAAATTACAGGGTAAGGGCAAACAAATTTCTTTTTAATTGTCGTTATTTGTTTTCTGTACATTTTCAATGGCTGTACACCATAATTTACGTGAAAATTTGTTACGAGGTACATTTGTTACGCGGTCACTTTGTTACGCCACAAAAATTTGTATGTATTCATTTACAGTATTCATTTTTTAAAGAATTTTTTCATTCTTAGGCACCCAAGCAGGCAAAAAGACTTTAGGAATCGGAATCTGAAAACGGAATTTTAAAAAGAGGCATCGTTGCTGAAATATGATTAAAACTAGGAGAAAAAAGGATAAAAACTAAGTTCGCGGCTGGCTATGATCATATCTCAGCAACCGAGCCTCTTCTTGAAATTCTGTTTTCAGATTTGGATTCTTGAGGTCTTTTTGCCTACAGTAGTGCCTCAGAATAAAAAAATTCTCTAAAAAAATGAATACTATAAATGAATACATGCTAATTATTGTGGCGTAACAAAGTGACTGCGTAACAAATGTACCTCGTAACAAATTTTCACGTAAATTATGGTGTACAGCCTTTTCAATAGTGATGTGCATTTGCCTTCGGGCGGGATTTCGGGACGGGATTTTTAGCCAAAAAGTTTTGGGTTTTTGCATGAACAAACAGGCCCTTTGTGCTGCCACCCGACATTTTGATACATTTCTGGCACTTTGAACATTTCGCTTCGGTAGCTGACAACTTCTCGAAAAGCCCAATGCACCAAATTACACTCATCTAAAAACTACTTGTTTAGTCGATACAAAGAAGAAATTCAACTGTCATATATGATAGAAAAACATATAAGCGAGGGGGTAAAAGCAATAAAAAATAGTGCTTCGGGATCCCGAACAAATTTCGGGATCGGGATTTGGGTAATCGATCGGGCGGGATTTCGGGACGGGATTTTTGTCTGAAAATGGCTCGGGCGGGATCGGGATCCCGACGGGATCCCGTCCCGTGCACATCATTAGTTTAGAGTGATTAAAAATGGTGAGCAGCGCCATAAAAAGAGGTTTTAAAGCGTCTAATATAATTAAAGTATCACAATTTTAACCCCCTTTTAAACATTTTTAGCCAATTTTAAATACTGTAAATACTATCTGGATGCATAAAAATAGCATGCATACAAGAGCTTTTGTATGCGGTAGGTCTCTGTAAGAAAAACTATGTGCAAGATATTCTCCTTGCCTGAGTGGGCACTGCTTACAAAGTTGCCCTATTCTTTTCCCCTTCCCTTCCAATAAAGCCCTCAAACCCTTTGAAATAGCTTTTTGTTTTTTTTGGCATAAAATAGACGTAAAAGTGGTTAGTAGAAAGATTTCTGTTTGTTCTGTCAGAAACCTTATTTTACAATCGAGAGTGAAAGTGTACAGGAAATGCTTTTCTTGATTGTAAAGCGAGATTTCAACAATAGCATGGATAACAACTCAATACAAAAAGCTTAAATTTTTTCTGGCTCTAAAATACCTGCAAATATGCAGGTTTTCGCCACATGGAGCCAAAAAAAAACCAACACAATCCCAATTCGAAAACTGAGTTCATCACATAAAGAGCATTGTTTTTATTAAAATGAAACATTCCGCATAAGACAAACATGATATCCGAAAAGCCTTTTTTAAAGGGATTCAAAGCAAATCTCCTTGACTAAAATTAGGTTATTAATTCACAAGTGCGTACAAATGTGACGGGAATGAAAAGGTTTATTAGGACAGCTGAAATTAAGTAAATTTTGTCAAGATAGAGATTTTACAATGGTACTAAAAATTGGGAAAGCAATTTTTGGAATAAATTTTTGTCCCGTAGGGAAGGGATTACAAGAGGATAGATTATGGATGCAATGCATGTGATTACTCACGACTGCAACCATTTTTTCAATTCTTTAATCAACGAATGAAAAGAAGCTTCTTACACGAAAAAAACTACCGCCTTGATCCAAACAAAAATTCGATTAGTTTGTGTGGGTTTTGCTAGTTTTTAGACTTAGTTTTTTGATTCATATTTTTTCTTCTTCAAAAAATCGCTTATTGTAGCTTAGACAATTATGTCTTCCAAAGCAACCAAAAGGCGCTATGTGACTAAGAAGCTTGAGATGGAGCTTGTTTTGCCCACTAAAAATGAGATAATAGCTCAAGTGACAGCTTCTCGTGGAAATAATTTGCTTGAAGTGGAGAATGCTTTAGGGGAACGTTATTTGGCTAGGTTATTACATTTTGTGGCATTTATAAAAATTGTTCTCATGTTAAATTCTATTTTAGCATGCCTACTAAATTCAGGTAAAATGTTACTTCTTTAAATCTTTTCCAAACGAACCGACTTTTGTAGGAATACGGTTTGGGTAAAAAGAGGGTATGATTTTTTGTTGAATCACTTTATCTACAGTTGGACATTTTTAGACATTTCGTTATACTGGAGCCGATTGAGGAAGGAGACAAAGTAAAGGCTGAAATTTCACATGTTCTTGACACTCAAAACAGTAATCTTTTAAAATGGCGTGAATGTTGCACTCTGACAGTAAATTTAACATCTAACTTTGTATTAAGTTCTTTACATCCGAGAAGAGGGGCTTTGGCCGGAAAAATTTGACGCACAAGCAGTAAAATTTTTCATAGTATCTTCTGTTATCCAAATATTTATATTAGTCTTTGTTCAGGAGGCTATGACAAGATGTTCTAAGAGAGGAGATGATAAGGCTGTTCATATTGATCCCGATATGCTTCCACCTAGTGACAGCGAAAGCGATGTGAAAGAATCAGACGATGAATTTCTTGATGACGATGAAACAAGCAGTTCCAAAGATAGCGAATGCAAACAATAAAAGTTTGAAAAACTTTAATAACTTGCTTTCGAATTTAGTCTTTTCTACGTGCGCTTTCATAAAACATTCATTTGGTCGCTTCTATGTGTTGAGTTGACTGTGTTTTCAACAATTTGATGCTTTCTGCCATTATCTTTTTGTGTCAGTTGAAATTTTCTCACGCATGGTTGAACTGATTTAATACGTAATCTTGTCAATTAAATGGCACAGATTTCATCCCACTCCGCCAGTATTTTTTTCTTTGTGGTTCCTTTGGTATATCATTTAATCCCTTACCTTCTCTTTGAATTTATTAATTGAATGGTTGTTGTTGGAGATGATGTAGAATGTATTTTTGTTTATTCAGCAGCTCTTGAATCTCAATTAATTGACTTGGAGATGGGCAACAGCACTACTTCTTTAATGCTACAGGAGGAAGAAATTACTGAGATTGTGGGTGAAACAGGATGTAATCCACGCTTTAGCTGTCTCTAATTTTAATTATATCTTTGATTTTTAGTTTCGCGCAACCAGATTGTCAGACTCTATAGTCGCTTTCTCTCGCTTGACAGACAAGGTGCTACGTCACATTTATCGACTATAAATAAACTTTAATTTTTAGGAAGGGGATATTTAGACAGAGAAGATTTCTTGCGCATCCCCGAATTGGCTATCAACCCGTTAGGTGACAGAATCGTTGATGCCTTTTTCACTGAGTCGTGGGTTACATTAGCCAAAAAATAGTTGTAATTGAAATACTTTTGACATTTAGCGGTTATACTGATCCTGAGGGTGATGGGCACATAAATTTTCGGCAGTTTGCTAAGGTTATTCTAACATAACAACTCAATCGTTTTTTTTTCATCTACCTTTTAGGTTCTCGCACACTTCCGCCCCATGAGCAAGTCGAAGCCTAATGTCGTGAACAGTCGAGAAGAAAAGCTGAAATGTAGGATACATTTTACAGTTTTTAACCAGAAATGTTGCAAATTGTCAACGACCGTGCAAACCCTATTTGCCTTTCGGTATGACTTATAGTTGCAAGATAGTAGTGAAATTGTACTGGCTGTTTGGGTTTTGTGTCTTACCAGCTATCTAATTGTCCAACAGTCTTAGGATATCAGTCTCCTCATCAGTTTCTCATGTTGTCTTTCTTTTCAGTTGCCTTTTCCATGTACGATCTTAACAAGAACGGCTATATCACTCGAGACGAGTTCAAATTTATTCTTAACATGATGGTTGGCTCCAATATAACACCTGATCAGGCATGTTTTATCTAATATTAAATGGTGATACACTTTTTGGCGCTGCTCTTTTACCCCCTCCCAAAAAAAAATCGGTTTTTCCAAAAATGATTAGAAATTATTTTAAGTAGCAATTTCGCTAAAAAAAGAACAGAATAAGGGCTGAATCAGGGAGGGAATGATAGGAGGCCACTAATTTGAAGGGCCATTCACCCGTCTCCTTTACTGAAACCGGGCAAAAAGTGCCTCTATATGCATTCTCTGATCATGAGTATTGCTGGGATTCACTCGCAGGTTAGTCTGTGCGCGCATCTTTAACTCTCAAGTCTCCCTACGGAGCGACGGGGGCTTGGAGTTGAGATGCACAAACAAACAAACCTGAGACATAAATCACTCGAGAAAAAGCTCTGGATGCATGAAAATAGCATGCATTCCAGAGCTTCTTTCTGCGGCATGTCCCTGCAAAGGAAACTGTTCAAGATCTTCTATTCTATAGAATGGCCCCTTAATTGTCCCTTCCCCTCACTTATGCAACCTTTCTTCCCACTAAAATAAAGTTGAGTAGCTTTTTTGCAAAGTGGCCCTATTTTTTTTTCTTCCCCTCCAATACAGTCCTCAACCCCTTTAAAGTAGTCTTTTTGAAATAAATTATACTTAAAAATTCAAAAGTTATTGGACACTAAAAAAATCGATTTGGGAGGAGGTATAACTGAGCAGCGCCCATTTTTTGTACACATTTAATGTTGAATTTTAGTTGGACAGCATAGCAGATCGTACAATCACGGAGGCGGACGTTGACAAGGATGGAAAAATCTCGTTTGATGAATTTTGCAAGGTAACTTATATTTTTGTGTCCTCCTACAACTAACGTGTCAGCAAATTTTAGGCTATGGAGCGCACAGATATCGATCAAAAGATGTCCATTCGATTCCTAAATTAAGTGCTTTTTTGTGGGGCACACCCCAACATTGGAACATAAAATATTTTGAAAACTAGATTCTGGAATAAATAGATTTTGGAACAAATTGATTTTAGAGCAAATTGTCTTGAAACAAATTGCTTTTGAAAAAATTGGTTTTTAGTGAACAGGATCATGGTGGTCAAAAACGATAAAATGGACTAATACCGATAAAATTTCAAACGAGAATTAATTTTCGACTATAATTTTATCGGTTTCAGGTTTTACGGAACGCCACAAAATTTTATCGGTTTTGGTCCATTTTATCGTTTTTGACCACCATGAACAGGATTCTGAAATAATATGTTTTTTCACTTATTTGACGTATTCAATATTTTGACGTATTCAACACGTCCAATAACTGATCTTTATTTAACCAAATTTTCTAACGATAAAATCAAGCATGCTATCTCAAACTGATCCATAACAGTAAAGTTTGCTTGATTCCTAACATATTGGAAAATTTCCTTGCGATTGTAATTTTCAGCCAATTCTTTTCTTTGCTGAGCAATTCGCTTATCGGCGGTTTTCAGCTTCATCGGCGTGCTTTGGAGTCGGATAACTTCAAACAAAGTCAAATAGTTGTAAAGCACAACAGTGACAAAAAAAAACTGAATACATAAACAATTATTTCCAGAATTGTTTATTTTTAAACAATTTTTTTTTAAAGAATTGTTTCAAGACATTTGCTCTAAAATCAATTTGTTTCAGAATCAATTTATTCCAGAATCTATTGTTTTCAGAATATTTTGTTCCAATGTCGGGGTGTGTCTTTTGTGGATTCAAATTTATAAATTCTCTGTTTCCTTCATGACTCTACGTTTTTAATCTGTATGTCGCTAAATTGGTTCGTTTGTGACGGTTATATTGTGTGATGTGACCTGTGATAGACCATAAATTGTCTGATTCTTTTCCTATTGAAATTGCAATGATGAAAGCTGTGTTTTGTACAAATAAGTGCTGTATAGGCTGATAATTACTGATTACTTAATGATAATTACTTAAAAAGTCTTTTAGGTTTATGCAATGCTGTCAAAATTAGGTTACAAAATTATGTTGTTTCCCATAATTGCAGTTGCTAACCAAAATTTTTAATACATATCCGACCATTCTTATACTTTAATTTTTGACATTTTTTGTCGATTTTGATGTTGATTTTTCTGAGGCAAAAAATCGTAAGAATTCTGAATTTGCCAATCGTTTTTTAAAAGGCCAGCATTATTGCCATCAATAAAGCCAAACCTCTCTATAACGATCACCTTTTTTTGAAAAATGGGTAATGGGTTATCGAGATTTGTCTTTTTTGAAGGCAAAACTGTTAAGTTTTATAAAAACGACTGGCAAATTTAGAATCTTTACAATTTTCGCCTTAGCAACATCAGTATCGAAATTGCCAAACGATGTCAAAAATTGAGGTAAAAAAATGGTCAGGCACAGTGGTGGGTTCAACTTTTTGGGATGATGTAATATCGATGGTTGATCGCAAAAAATTTACAGTTAAAAACAGAACCCGCTCTACAAACAAACTAAGTAGAAATTTTGAAATGACTAGTCACAAAGCTGATATAATAAAAATTTGAACAAAGAAAATATACAAACAAGAGCAAGTTTGTTCAATCAGCAAAAAGATTTTCTACAAAAAGAATGTCCTTAGCAAAAACATGATGGCAGCAGATAGAATAGCGGACACAGGTAGGGTAACGATCCAGGACAGCGCAATTCCACCAAAGATCTTCCAATCGACCCCTTCACCTGATTTCACTGAGCCCACAGCCACCACACTTCCCACCTTGAAAATTTTTGACAAATATATGAAATAAAGAAAATCTCACCAAACAATGTGTTGTTGAAATCGGCAAGCCAATTTTGCTGGCCACAAGTGCAGTAACAGCTGCTCCAAATTCGATGGTGAAACCACTATAAGGTTTATTTTCAGTAACTCTGATCAAAATTATTAATTTATATATTATTATCTAAGGAACGTTCATATTAAAATTTGATGAACCCCATTTACACAGTCAAAAATAATTTATAAGAAATGTGTGCACTCAACCCGCGCTTATTCTCACCAAAGTGACCAGATCTAGAGATATGGATTAGCAAGGGTTGATTATATAGGTAGCTAAAAGCCCTATCCAGGAGGCGACCGCTCGGGTTCCTTCGTGCAGGTTTTTAAAATAAGATTGTTTTGTCGTAACCAGGTATACCTAGCTGGGTTGATATCCGACATGCGTTGGCCCACAGTCTTCATCACTCGATGACCCATTATCCACAAGCCAGCACAGATAGCAAAGACACCGTAGAGGAGAACGTAAATAGGAGTTTGTTCTTTTTGTTCCACACTCATGGCACCGTAGATTGATAGCAAGGCTGCTAGAGGAGCGATGGCGTTGCTGAATAGGATAAACTTTCTTTCCAGTAAATGTAACCTAAAAAAATTATACCTCACATCATTGGAGCCATGAGCAAAACCGGCGAAACATGCAGTGAACACTTGGATGGAACTGAACAGCTTCAATGTCTTGGCGTCTTCTTGACGATGTTTTCTTGGGAAGAACCATTTGATAAAGCCTTTGGGTGCTAAAGTGTGCGTGATTAACTAACTTTTGGGTATATTCCATCGCGCAAGCAACATAAACTTACAGGGGTGGAATTTTTGGCTTCGGTCCTGTGGAACTTCAACAGCGGAATAGGCACTTGGAGGAGTCATTGCATTGAGTCCGCTGGCAGGAGAAGAAATAGCACTGATATTGGGAGTGTTTTCAGTCATGCCACCTGCAAATTTGCAAAAAAAATGCAAAGTTGATATAGCCAACACTACAAAAATCGAAATTTCGAGGAATTACTTGTGGCGGTGGAGGAAAGATTCATTCCATGGATGTCATCACCTTCTAAAAAATTAAAGTTTTTGATAAGAAAAAAAAACAAAATACTCCAACCACTGATCCAAACAATCAATCTAGGCCGAAGAATAAACTGGACAATCAAGGAAGTGAGAAAGCCAAGCCCAATACTAAGTACAACAGCTGACCAGAACGGTATGTCCTCCAAGCCAATTACTGAAATAAAAGATGATAACTACGAGCTTTTTACAGTGTGATGTAGGATACTATATTTTCGGAGGTCTTTTGGATATTACTTCATAAAAAAAGGTTTGTTTGGGGCATTGAGTTTTTTACTTATATTTTGCTGATGTTTATTGGGCATGTTACAAACCAAGAAATAGCTTGCTGGTATATGGTATATATAAGTTGGTATTTTTTGGTGTATGGTATATAACATGCCTAGGAGCCACCGACAACATAAAGGTCAAAAAGACAATGCCACAAACAATTTTTTTTTAAATTTAAGGTACAGTCGAACTTCGATAACCCGTCAACCCAAAAAGTTGGACCCACAACTAGGTCCGACATTTTTTAAATCAAATTTTGACATCAAATTGACGATGACCGGTCAATTTTTCATGAAAAAATTTTAGAGTTTTTATTTTTTCAAATTTTCCTTTTCAACTAGTGCCGCTGGCCCTAACCGACTTCGGCTTTTTCAGCCGATGAACAAAAAATCTCCAGTTTTTGGCTCAGTTCGGCCGACCGAATATTTCTGGCCGCCGATAACTCTAGTCAGCCCTAACGAATCCCACTACACTGCCCTATCAGATTTCTGAGAGTAAATAGTGAAAAGATCATCCTCTTAAAAATGAAACAAATTTAGAAGATCATTCACGTTTAGATCCTTTGCGTGACACCATAAACACATTGAAGGCAATACAGAAGAAGTAGAACACAGGCAAGGCATTTAGTCCATGTTTCACGGCATTTCTCTAAAACTTTTTAAATTATTATTAAATGTAAATAAACACAAAAGTTTACCCTTCTCAGCACCACAAAGTCGACAATCATGTAGAGAGACGCAGAAATTGTACCAGACATTAATGGCGACACAACCCACGAAACAGCTAAACTCAATAAGACGTTTTCTCTTTTTGGTCATCAAATTTAACAGCCCTCTTACCAATCTCTACGACCTTGCTCCAATGAATGCCCCTTGTTCCCTTCATCATGAAACTGAAGCCGAGAGTGGCACCAACGATGCTATGAGTGGTTGAAACTGGAGCCTTGAGAATAGTTGCTAGGAACAGCCAAGAACTGCCTCCTAAATAATATTAAATGCCGTGATCATCTCAGTTTTGGAACAAAAAAGAGGTTGTCAAAATAGTAAAAATTAAAGAAGTCATGGCCAAAATTTTATTAGGACGAAAAATTAAATCACCCAATGCTTCGTCAGAGTGACTTCTACGCATCATTAGCTACTTTTTTATGATTAAAAGCCCACCTCCTAGAATAGCTAATTGCCCCAACAAAAGTTCAGCGGGAGAATCACTGTACATGTCCGTGTCTATCACCTGTTTCCTCATAGTATCTGCCACTCCATAGCCTATGAATAGGAATAATAGAAAAAATAAGAGTAAAAGAAGGTATTATTCAAGTCGAAATGCTCACCCACGAACACAGCACCCAAAGTCTCAAAAATAGTCGCAAGAATATAGGCCATTTTTAAGCTCAACACTTTGGAGCCAACAGAAGTGCCAAAAGCATTGGCCACATCATTGGCTCCCATGCCAAAGCCTAACGCAAAGGCTAGGCCAAAGCCTGCGATCAGTGCCCACAAGTAACGTGTCTGAAAACAATTGTTTTTTTCCAAAAATAAAGAGTTGTCAACACAAGTCTACGCAGAATTAAAAAGTGTCGACGCGTCAACAACCCTACAAATGTCAAAGTGTGACGAAACGCTAATTTTGTCTTGGTCCGCTTGTTGATTTTTTTTAAATTTATTTTTCAAAACTACCCTTATGCATACAACTAGACCTTAGGGTGGGCCAGCGCACGTCAGTAGGTGGTCCGTTTGATTTTTTTAAATTCTGCTTTGTTTTCTGCCGGCTATCGTCCAGATGCGGCGAATAGACTCTCTTATAGTCTCCACCCAGAACTTGAGAAGACAACACGTCGACCTGAAAAAGTTTTGACGCAGCCAAGAAGTCTATATCTCGGGCATAGCTAATCACATACGTTTGTGGCTTGCACTACCGCATCATGAACATGTTTTAGAATGAACATGGCTTTTAAAATATATTTTCCCTTTTTCGGTTTGTCTTGTATGTAACCTTTATAAGTTTAGATGTTTTTTTATGCACCAACCAAGTGGATGTCCACTTGGTGTAAATTTTTTTTACTTTTAGGCTTTAAAACTCTCTTTCTTGTAGTAATTAGAGCATTCTAAAGAAGATTTGACAGGGCTAAATTATCGTTTTTATAGGCTATTTTTCCAGTTTTTTGGAAAAATCAAAGAGCACCGTATAAAACGGTAATTCACATTTGTCAAACCTTCTTTTAAATACATTAATTAGTCCAGGAACAAGGTTTTCTGAGTCTTTTTCAGACATTGCCACATTTTTACGAAAAAAAAAAAGTTTCAAAAAAAAAAAAATCAACAGGGGGACCAAGGCAAACTTAGCGTTTAGTCAGATTTCGACATTTTTCGAAATCTGAAGAAACGTCTATGCACCGAAATTAGCGGCCACTTCTCCAATTTTTGAAAAATGACGTCTTGTTTGAAAAACTGAACATTTTCGCTCCTTTTCAGTCTTCCCGATTTAATGGACCCCTCGGTTTAAAGGCCTCCTTAGGGCTGATCCCAGGGGGCCGTTAAATCGAGTTTTGACTATATAAAAGAATACAAATGAATTTTGTAAGAGACCACTTCAAAAAAAGTCTACAAATGTTGAAAAATAAGCCCACCTGATATTGAGCCATATCTATGGCAGGAATAGCCATAGTGGTTGTAGCTTGAATTAAATTTGAGTAAATAGTAAACAGTCCATCCATTTCAACCTCTTATTCTAACAATAAACCGCAGCCAATTGAGTGGATCAAAAATAAATTCTAAATTGCAATAGTAGCTGCACCTCTAATTTAAAAAAACATGTTTGTAACATTGTGTTTCTGACCTATATTTTGTAGGTGACTCCCGGGAGCATTACCACTATTGTGGCATAGACTGTAAGCTACATTTCGGTATATAACATTTCCAAAAAGGCACTAACGAAGCGGATGACAAAAACACAATTTTACAAACACGCTTTTCAATTTAAAGGCTTACTAAAGAATATACAGTAAACATTCGATGTAACGGCGCCCCGATATAACGGCCTTCTCGATATAACGGCCCCTTTTGCTTTGTTTGGTTAGCCCACTAATAAAAAACGTCAACCCAGACTCTTGATATAACGGCCCTCTATAGTCGTTTCCCACTAAAACATATATTCGATATAACAGCCTCCCGATATAGCGGCCCCCTAAGCCAGGTAAGCCCGAGAGGGGTCGTTATATCCAGTGTTTTCAAAAATGACTTGTCATCAGACTTTAATGACAGTCATCGATGACAATGACTTGACTTGTCATTGTCATTTTAAATAAAATGAAAATGACAAGTCATTTAGCCAAACGTCTAAAATGACAATGACAAGTCAAGTCATTTTAAGTCATTGTCAAAATGACAAGTCAAGTCATTTTAAGTCATTGTCAAAATGACAAGTCAAGTCATTTTAAGTCATTGTCAAAATGACAAGTCATTTTGATTAGAATGACTCAAATGACTGGAATGACTCAAATATATATCGATCATTTTGTTGACTCAATATGATTTTTATCCGATAGACTTAACTTTTATTATTTTTTAAGATGTCTTCTCTAACATCCCAGTCATTTAAGTCATTCCAGTCAAAATGACTTGTCATTTTGACGAAATGACTGAAAATGACTTGACTTGTCATTGTCATTTCAATCATTTGGCAAAATGACTTGACTTGTCACTGTCATTTAGAGTCATTGTCAAAATGACAACTCATTTCAGTCATTTTAGCTAAATGACAAGTCAT
>BBSZ01013459.1:5703-17208 GCA_000981365.1 Subanguina moxae
AATAGTCCTCTTAGTTGTTTTGTATGTATTCAGAGGGTATTAGCTCAACCAATATCTCTGTTGAATACCGTAAAACCTCTAATAATACCCCCCCCCAATTCAAGCATACCAGAGCTTCTTTATGCGGTAGGTGCCTGCAAGGGAAACTATGTTCAAGATATTCTCTTTTCCTACAGAGTGGCCCCTTCCTTGTCCCTTCCCGTCCTTTGTACAGCCCTTATTTGTTCCAGATAAACAGTCAGTGTTTATAAGGAGAAGTATTACGATAGCAGTCCAATCCCTGCTGTTTACCATAGTTGGGGGAGCGCTGCACTCCAACATTGTATAGAGAAGGTGTGCTAAACTGTCCTCTACCATACGGGTCAGCCATATTCTGGCTGCCATATAGGGCACTACCACTGTACTGTCTGGCCGACTGTCCAACGCCGTATTGAGCAGCCGCATACCGGCCATCGTTCTGAGGAGTGCCGCCTCTATATGGAGAAACTTGCCCAAATTGACCATACAGATTGGCTGGTGCCCCATAGCCTTGGGTGTTTACGTATGTGTTGTGATAGGCTTGGGGGTAAGTGCCTACATGCTGGTTGTTTGTTTGGCCATAGTACTGGTCATTGTAAACCGTATTTCCCACCAGGGTCTCTGGTCTGAAGTAGTTGGTGGCCTCACCATACCGGCCGTATTGGTTGGCGATTTGATCTGGAAAATGCATGTGGTTATGTTTGTGTTGGTTATTGGAGAGCTAAACAGCTTACTTTGTATACAGTTGTTTCTGGAACAAGTCTGTGCTGCATTGCACACCAACTTCGAGAAGGGCTGTCCCGGGTAGGAAGCACCCACTCTGCTGGGCAACGTATAGAACTAAATCATACAGTTTTACCCTAGGTTTGCAGAAATAGCTGATAGGAAGGCATACCACCCATTGCTTGCAACTTAAAACCAAATTATACCATTCTTAACTTTAAGAAAATGACTGACCCAGTCAGCAGGCTTTCGTGGATTGAGAATGTTGCCTAAAGTTTGAAAATACTTAAGATGCCAAAGCAAAAGTCTGTTATGACCTTACTGGATTGTACAAACTTTCCACCGCCCCCCCACCAAAATACGTTTACCTAAATACAGTCGAACCCTGCTATAACGGAATTCAAGGGACCGAAAAAAAATTCCGTTGTAGCGGGTTTCCGTTATAGAGGGGTCCGTTATAGCGGGGTTCGACTCTACGTATACGGTAAACTCTCGATACAACGGCCCCTTTATATAACAGCCTCCCGATATAACGGCCCCCTAAGGCTGGTCCCAAAGAACAGAGACTACCAAAAATATGAGCCAAGAAAAGAGTCACCTCAAGAGAAGCACCAAAGAATGAGCCACGAGGGCTCTCCAAAAACGGCGACATCAAGTTCTTCTGCGGAGGCTGGTTGCCGTAAATTCTAGCAGGTTGTACAGTGACATAGCCATTGTTCACTTCAACCAGCACCAACTCTTGCGACTAAAAAGGAATAAATTCTTAACATAAAAAGTTGGGGCATAAAGATACCAGCAAATTAAAAGAAACACCGATCCAAAAGTTGCCTTGAGCAGCCGGAAAGTTGCGAAAATTAAGAACGAAGTTGACATATCTAAAAGCAGTTAGTTGTTTGCAAGACGTCTTGTAAAAATGCAAATTGAGATTTGCACACCCAGTGCAGTTCGTGTGCCAAATCAAAGAGTAGCCAGTAGTTTCATCGGCAAAAGAGCAACTTCTAGCTTGTTCATCTAACTGAGTACTCTGGCCTCCAACTAAGCCTAATAAATAAAAAAAAACAAAAAATAATCAATAAGTTACCTGAAGCAAAAACAGTAACAAGAAGGATAAAAAAGGAATGAAAAAATTTAGGTTTAATCATTCCAGTGCTCAGCCAGTTGATGGCAGCAAAAAAATAATCTAAGAAGACCCAAATAAAACTGGCTAGTAAGCACTTTAAGTGACGGAGAAGAAGTAAAAATGATCGGTTAAACAGTGGAAATAAATGGCGCAGTAGTAGTACCACGCATATTGACTCACTGGTTTCAGCTTGTCTCGTTAGTAGCTTACTGTCTTCCGCTTTTTTATTTGCCACCTCTTTGGGTTGGAGAGTTTTGTTTATCTGGCACACTTTTAAGAAGATAAAAGAATGAAACTCAATGTCAAAGAGAACAATCCCTAATATCCTTTGCTGCTTACCTCCTTTTATTAAACGAGAACAATGATGAAGTTGTGAAGGAAAATGCTATTCTACTTCACCTCCTCTAATTGAGAAGAGAACACTTTTGTTGGCCTTGTTTCTGAGTTCATCTATTTTGATCGACACTATCCGTTTTCTTTAAAAAACTATGAAAGAAAAGCAAACAAAAGTTTTAAAAGATAAGCTTCCTTCAGCTTGTCGGTCTATGCAAGTAAACAACAATAAAGTATAAATCGAAAGGTAAACAAAAATATATAAGATTACAAAAAGGTTGTAACCAATAGTGTGCAGTTTTACTGGATTTTTTTGGGGTGCACACGTTTAGGCATTGGCGAGATAAATGTCCGCAAGATGCCTAAACGGCACAGAAAATGTGCCGTTTTTGAAGAAAAAATAAACAGATCAACCTACAGCTACAGTTAAACCTGCATCCACAGTTAAACCTGCACCTACAGTTAAACCTACAGCTACAGTTAAACCTACAGCTACAGTTAAACCTACACCTACAGTTAAACCTACACCTACAGTTAAACCTACACCTACAGTTAAATCTACACCTACAGTTAAACCTACACCTACAGTTAAACCTACACTTAAACCTACAGCTACAGTGTAACAAGCTGAAGTTCATTAGGCCAGATGAGGATTTTCTCGAAGACCTCTTTCTATCTCTAAAAATAAGCGATTAGATAAAACCACTCGAACTTATGGGATGACCCGATATAATTCCTATAGTTCTAACCATAGTTTTAAGGATTTTTTTTTCAGAAAACTACCTATCATAACCGTAACTCTCGTAAAGTCAGCAAATTTTCACGAGAGTATTTTTCAACTTCCTTAGCGTTTTATTCTAAAACGATTACAAATTTGAATTTTGAGAGGCTGTACTGTTGGGCCGCTTGATTTTAGTTTTGTAGAGGTCTCATAAAGGTAATAAACGTACGGTAAATGTGTTTTTGGTTTTTCTGAGAGCATGTGTATAGCTCGGTTGCTACCCTTTTAAGTAATTAGTTTAGTTCCGCTAATCATGACTGATTCGACGAGGATTCCGTTGAAGAAGTTGCCGCCATTCAATAAGATTGAGCGAAACACTATCGTTTACAAGGGACTTAAACTAGGGGTCGAATCAATGGAGTGCCAATGTTATGAGCTCTCTTTGAATTGTGGAACATCGAAGTGCCTAAATCGTGGAAGTCAAATGGAGTGTCCGGACAATTGCCGAGTTGGAGTCAACTGTGCAAACCAAAAACTTCAGAAGGTTTGCAATTTCAATCTTATTTTCACCAACCTATTCTAAGCGAATTTTTTAAAGAAAAGCTATCCCAAATTAGGAGCCTCTTGGACTAAAGAAAAAGGTTATGGAATTCTGGCTGATGAGTACATAGACAAGTAGGTCTATAATTTTCTTACCTGTTTCTTTTTTACATTTTCTATTTCTTTAGAGGCAGACTAGTGAACGAATATGTGGGAGAAATTATTAGCATTGCGGAAGCAAGCAGGAGATCCTCCAAGTACAAACAATCTAAACAAAGGTAAAAAAATTTGTAAATATAGTGTCCTTTCTGTGTAACTTGCGTTCGCAGCCGGTGCCGAGACAAGTTTCTTTTAGGGAATCGACTATTCATGTTTTTTTATTTTCCTAATCATTGCCCTTTTAGACATCATTATATTATGGGGATAGGTAACGGTGAAGCCATCGACGCAACTAATCAGGGCAATCTTTCGCGCTTCATCAATCACAGCTGTGAACCGAATTGTGTAGTCGAGAAGGTTTTGTTTCTTTTTAGAAGCTTTAATTATTTGACACGTTCGACCTTTTCGTTTCGAATCCCCAGGGTCATAAAGGTGCTATACACAGACATAATTGCACGGACTTCGGCGCCCGTCGCTGATTTTCGTGCTCGTGCAAGTGTTTGTACAGAGTTTTATTATAAACCAAGTTTGAAAGCATCATTTTACTTTAGTGGATTGTAAACAGCGAAACGAGAGCCGGCATTTTCGCTAAAAGAGATATTGCCGAAGGCGAAGAAGTCACCATTGACTACGCGTTTGAAGAATTCGGGTATGTTTGCACATTTTCCTTGTTTAACACTCAATTTCTGTATTATAGAAGCTTTTTACAAAAATGTCTTTGCGGCGAAAAGAATTGCAGCGGCTTTATCGGTGGTCTTTCGAAAAAGAGGAAATCAAACGGCGACATCGTGCAATTGACTACAAGTCGGATTTCCAGTCTACCAAAAATACCGAAGAAAATAGCGAAGCTTCAACCGCTGAAGATAGAAGTCCAAGCGTTAACACCGGAGCCTGTACAGCCGTCAGCAGAGGATAGACAAGCCGAAGAAAGCTTTGAAAACTCCGGATTTGAAGTCTATGGAAAGCAAGCAGCTAGGGAAGTTTCCGCAAACAGGGTGTTACAGCCAGACGAGCCCATCCGAAGGTCAGTTAAGAGACTACACTCGCGTCACTATCTACATAGATGCCCTTTGTCGCCGATAAGGAGCAGTTCCAGCAAAAGCCTCGTTCTCCACCATCAAGAAGCTGCAAGGCACAAAGCAAATTCTCCATCGAAGAATGTCACTAAGTGCAATTTCTTGTCTCCTAAAAATGAAGAAGTGCTTGTTCCGCTGCCTCAACTGGAAGATGTGCTTGTTCCGCCACCACCGCCTTCTGAACTTCAGCTTTTGCTTACTTCATTGAATTGCACTCAGCTCGAGGATGTGCTTGTTCCTCCCTCCCCTCCAAAAACGAAACCATCGATGATGTTGCTAAACATGACTTCATTAATACCTTTGCCGAAATAAAGGCATGGGCAACTATGTTTCATTATGTCGTATATTGTTTGTTCGGGATGTGGAATAAATGTATTTGCCCTTATTTTATTGTCGTCGAAAAAGTCGTCATAAACATAATAGGTTTTAGCAACCCGAGTGTTTCGCGGAGAAATGTGTGGCCGCAATAGGTCTTTCGTCAATTTTTTTCTGAGTTTAGGAGTCTGCTCTCTTATAATTTTGTCTCTCACCTGAATTAACCTTCTGTGGTGTTTATCTCGAAATGTAACACTTCGTTTTTTGCAAAAAAAAAATTTCTGCTGGCTGACTTGGAACCATCTCAGCTGTAGACGAGCGTTTTTTATTCCATCTTGAAGGGTCGAAAAGTCCAAATTTTGCGTTATCATTGTTTCGGCCAATTGCACATGAAGTTAATTAAAAAAGTTTATCCTGAATCTGTAGGCTCGTCGGCACTTCAAAAATAAACCGTGGACACTTCGGAAGAACCGCATGTCAGCGCATGGATCGAAATCTATAATTTTTTTGTGTAAGAAGCTTTACAGATATGTGGGGCAAGAATGTTTGGCCACCAAATTTGCCTGGTTTCAGCCCGCCAGATTATTCTGTCTGGTTCATATTGGAGAGCAAAGCCTGCGTTACATTTCACAAGTCGGTGGATTCACTAAAGCGCGCTCTGGTTAAACCTTCGAAAGAAATAAGGGTTGAACTACTGGCGGCAGTCTTGGATGTGTTTTCGAAGCGTTTGAAACCTTGCAGCAAAGAAAATGAAGGTCATTTCGAAAATCTCTTAAAGGGGCATGCTTACGCTCAATGGAAGAAAATTTTTAAATTTCAAATTGACGGGTACCAGGCACGGCAAAGATTTGAATTTAAACTTGAAATCATTTTAAATTTTTTGTTCTGATTCGTCGTGACTTGTCCGTACCTTTGCTCTCATTTTCGCTAAAATAGTGGTTTAACTTGGTCTCCAAAGCAAAATCGTCTATTTTTGGTTGAAAAGGGTATGTGGTCCTTCCTCTTTCCATTAAATACAATTTATGTTGGAAGTTGTCCTGCAACGAAGCTTTTAAAGCGCACTACGATAGAATCATCTAAGTTAATATCTATTATTTCAATCAGTTTGTCCGTTCTGACATTATTTTAATTTTAGCAGCAAAATGATCTACAACAAATTTGTTGAAATTGGACGTGTGGTGTTTATCGCCAAGGGCAAGGACGAAGGAAAGCTTGCTGTAGTGGTCAATGTTGTGGACGGGAACCGCGTAAGTTGTGATTTATGTGCATTTCTATTCACTAATATTTGCTTCTAAAAAAAAGCTCCAGTTTACTTTCTTTGAGTATTCTGGTCGTCAACGGAAGCTAAATTAAATAGGAAATTCATGGGTGAGATGGGAGTGCAATGTTGCTTCATGTCTCAATCGAATTTCCTACAATTACTAATGCTCATCTCATATTGTAGCTCTTCAATTTCCAGGTTCTCCTTGATGGACCTTCTTCTGGAGTGTCGCGTGGCATGAGAAACTTTAAGGATTTGCAGCTCACCAAGTTCAAGCTCCCTCTGCGTGTTGGCCAGCAAACTAAGAATGTGCAAAAAGCTTACGATGAAGCCGGTATCAATGCCAAGTGGAACGAATCCCAGTGGGCTAAGAAGATATCCAAGCGCAAAATCGTAAGTTCGACCTTCTTTACAAAAAATTTTAATTGTTTAAAAAAGCTGCATTTTACTGTCCTGAAGTACCGTAACTGTTGATAAAATTTAATAAAATTTTAAAGTTAATGGGTAAAATAATACGGCTATTTGTTTAGTCGTACTTCCTACGAATTTATGATTCAAAAGTGTGCCTTGTTTTTGTCTTTCTAATTGTTTTTTTTCAGCGTTCTTCGTTGAGTGACTTCGAGCGATTCAAGGTGTTCCGTGCCAAGAAGGTTCTCAATCGCGTTATCCGCACTGAGATGGGCATCTTGCGTAAATCATTGAAGAACACTAAATAGAAGCAAAGACTTTGGTTTTTTTTTTGTTGAAAATTGTTTGTTCGTGAAATAAATGGTGTTTCGGTTAACGAGAGGAATTTGGCTGGCTCATGCTCATATCTTCTCTGTACTGTCATTGACGAATCGTATATCATGTTAAGTATTGTCCTTTTTTACACCTGAAACAACTACATTTACGAAAGCTACTGTAAACTAGAAATTCACTATCAAGAGTTATTTAAAATGTTTATTTTTGAAAATGAGTCTAGTTGCGAGTTGTCTTAGTAATTGTCGCGCATTGAGCAATTTATAGTATTGAAATTAGTCATGGTAATTGAATGCTGCATATTTTCTCATAAGGCATCTTTACCGAGCAATGACGTGCTCGATTCGCAAGTTTAATGCTGCATGGCAGAAGCATTGTTGAGACAAATTCTTTGGCATCCTTCCACACTTGAGCCTGAATAGAGATTATAAGTTAAACTTACATTAAACTTATTTTTGCTACCTGTTTTCTGGCGCTGGATGCAATAAATTGATTCGCCAACTGTCTCGAATGTCTGTCTATAGTCTCCTGTAAGGCACTGTCTATAATCTCTAGTAGTTCGCTTCTCTGCTCCATCTAAAATTACTGGGTAATCTTACGATTGTTGTTTATGATAATTGAATTGTCGATAATACTATTTTGAAATTTATAACCCACATCGGAATTGTTTTCTACGCACATGCTATTGACTTTGCTGAAAAAACCAAGTTGTTCTGTTTGTGTAGCTTTTGGAGTTCTATCTGCATTAGGCATGCTCAAGTCCGTGGAAGTGGATGATGCTTGGGATCTCAAAAGAGTCGGTCTGCTTTCTTGGTCATTAGCCTAAAATCAAAAAAATGTACAAAAGTGTCGGTTCAACCACTTGGGCTATATAACCTTACATCGGTTTGCGTGCCAAACTCAGCAGTTTTGGTTTTCTCTTTTAGTATTGGCGAATGACTTTCTCTTCTTAGCAAAATTTCGTTGCTGACGTTTTTTATCTCTTTTTTTCGTGTGCTTGTGCCGTTCATTTCAAGGCAAGTGGTGCCTAATTCCTTACTAGTGTTTTGCATCTTTTGTGACAGAATCTTCCCGAATTGCATTTGGTGTTGGAAATCTTTAAAATTTTTTTTTCCCATTCGCTTATTGTATCAGTTTCGCTCACTTGTTTCCTTTTCATCGTCTTTGACCACTTTTGCGGTTCGCTCAACGTTTGATTTGGACTGATGAACATTTTTTTTCAGATTGATAGGATTCAAAGTGGACGGCATTCTCAAAATTGTGGCTATAGACACCTCTGGACTTATTTTTATTGTTGGGGAAGTGCTGGTGGTCGCGTTCGTGATAGCAATATTCAATGTATTACTGTTGTTCCTGGCCGGAGAAATGCTTGGTAAAGTCATTTGCGATGCAGGTGAGGGAGTTCTTCTGATTGCAGATGTATAATTTATTCCTTGTACGTAGGGTTCATTGGTCTGCGTATTAGCCAAATTCCTGAGATCGGACGGGGATGAGGGTCTTCGTCTGCGAATTCGCCCTGCAAATCTGATTATCCAAAAATTGAATAAAGCTTTTTGGCTTACATGTGTCCACTGGTGGGTTACTGTTTAACTTGTATTTGGTTTCAGGATCGGAGTCTTTATTCTTGCTAAAAACTGTAGGGCATGTTTTGGGGTTAGTATTATTTTTAATGCTTAGAAAAGAAATTCCCGTTGTTGATGGCAACATTTGACGCTACTCGCTACTTATACCCCTTAAAAAACTACTCAAAAGCCCAATAAAATTGAGTAGCCTTCTTTACAAAGTGGCCCTATTCTTTTCCCTCCCCCTCCCAATACAGCCCTCAACCCCTTTAAAATAGTCTTTCGGTATGTTTTTTTTGGCATAAAATATACTTAAAAATGGTTTTTAAACACGTTTAGAAAATTTTGGTTTTTGAGGGGGTGGAAGGGGGTAATAACCAAGTAGTAATTATTGGAGGGGGCGGGCTATAACTGAGTAGCTACGTAAATTTCATTTAATTAAAGCCCCCTCTTTTAGATGTCCGTATGAGTCTATCAATACACAGAATATACTTACACGTCGATTGAAGGCAAATCTCGCCGAATTCTGGGAGAAGGTCTGGGTGACTTTGAATGGTTTCTCTTGTCAATACTTTCACCTCCCATTCCAGTGCCTGAACCGACCGGATATTGAGATGGTACAGCAACAGGGCTTCAATTATTTCAGGTTCAACGTTGATAGTAAAAGCAAAAAGAATGTGCACCTGTGAAAGTGTCTATAGCGGTTGATACCCCGTACATCTGGCTCATATCTGGCTCGAACTACAGCGGAAGAGGGAGAAGAGGTAGGCAAAGGGGTAGACTCAAACTTATTCATAGCCGCTATTTGTGTCAACAAAATGCTCATTCCTCTGCAACAACACCAACGACCAATCTGGAGACAAAAATTAGTCAAATTGTTTTCTTTTTTCCATTAATAATTGCTTATTTTAGACGGAAAGAGCTTGAACGCTTTTACGTAACAACACAAAATAATGCAAAAAACGAGTTTATCATACAAGAAAAAATGTTGCGTGTAAAGCCTTAAAAGCGTCAAACTTTTATATTGACTTCCAAGAAGAATGCTATGAATAAAAACCAGCCAATACCCTCTTTCAATAAGTGTTGAATTGGTGAGGGGGGGGGGAAGCAGGGGTGATGGAGAGTGTGCTACGTCGTATTAGACTTAAATAGACGATTACCCCATTTTCTCTAATCTACCAGCACCCCTAAAAGTTTAGGGGTGCCGATACATTAGAGAAGACAGGTAGGAAAATTGGTGTATAACCGAGTAGCGTCAAAAAGTGTTTTTCTTGCTGAGATAAAAGTAAAAGGGACTAATACCAAAAACTAAGTTCACAGCTGAATTTGATAATATTTTAGCAAGAAAGACACTTTAAAATTCTCTTTGAATATTCATGACATCTTTTTTGCCTGCTCGAAAACTGGCCGATCACCAGTGGCCTGAGAACAAAAAGAATTCTTTAAAAATAGATTTTTATTAAAACTTTCAAGACAAAATTTTAAAAGATCTGCCGAACTTGTGCATTAGAAGCTGGTGGAGTCGAACCTAAGACACATAGCATTCTAATCCACCCTAAGAAAGAGGCCATCTCAAGGGCATCTACACCGCTAATTTAAAACAAAAATCTTAAACTTGAACGGACTTGAGAACCTCGGCCAGCAAATCTACAAAGTTAGTAAATTGACAATAAAACGATGTGTCGCAAAAGTATGTCAAAATGCAGGTACAGTCAAATCTCGCTTTAACGCCCCTCCCTCCACCCCTGAGATTAGCCCTAGGGGGCCGTTAAATCAAGGTTTGACTGTAATTAAAAAGTATAAGGTTTATGTTTTTTTTGTGGAAAAACCTTGTAAATATAATTTTTTCAGTGACTAGCAATAGAATAACATTAGTACTAACTTCTTCCTGTAAATGAGGAGATAGCCAGCCAACCAGTCCACTAGTATGGATAATGCGGGAGTAGGATGGCGACAGAGACACCAAAACATATACATTTTCCTGAAAGAAGAAGGGAGAAACTAGGCTTATTACGTCGTGCAATGAGTGAGCAAGTGAGGAAGGCAAGCAATTTGGCAAATGGCTTTGTAGGAGGAAGAATGAATAGAGCTCAATCTCGGCATATTTGCCATTAAACCACACCTGAAATAGGCTTAAAGTGGTGAGACACATTTCTCACTGGATAAGCGCATCAAATTTGGCAATAAACAGAATGAAAATGATGTTTTTGTGCAACAACACAATGCTTAGTGAAATCACTCAGATTGCTAATTACTGAGCAGACGGCATAGGCATCACATTCTGCGAACAAATTTGGGGTTTTGGATAGGGTTGGGGTTTTGGGTAGGGCTGGGTAGGGCATGGTATTTTCAAGTATTACACTAAGGAAACTAAGCCATATAACTAGTGCCGGAGACTGAACCGGAATCCGTACGGATTCCTTCACCAGAATCCAGTTTTTTCTTAAATATGATATGATGCAAAAGGAAAAATTTTCTCTAGCCTTTGCAGTCCTTCTCAAACCCAGCACTTTGACATAGTTTGATTCCTATATATCCTCTGTATTTTCACACAACTTCGCTATCATATTTTTTGATAGCACAATTTTTGGTTCCCTCTGGTCCCAGTGCCAGAGGGTTGTGGCCGTTAGGCCGGGCGGTTTCCCTTGGGGATCCTTGGGGATCCTTGGGGATCCTTGGGGATCCTTGGGGATCCTTGGGGATCCTTAGGGATCCTTGGGGGGATCCTTGGGGATCCTTGGGGATCCTTGGGGATCCTTGGGGATCCTTGGGGATCCTTGGGGATCCTTGGGGATCCTTGGGGATCCTTGGGGATCCTTGGGGATCCTTGGGGATCCTTGGGGGTCCCTGGGGGTCCCTGGGGGTCCCTGGGGGTCCCTGGGGGTCCCTGGGGGTCCCTGGGGGTCCCTGGGGGTCCCTGGGGGTCCCTGGGGGTC
>BBSZ01013460.1:0-13213 GCA_000981365.1 Subanguina moxae
CTTCCAAAATGTGCAACTTACAACACACAGTCCAGAAACTATGGTCAACAATACTGCTGCAGTTATCCCTGAAAATGCTGACCCCAGTGTTATGAACACCTATCGACAATTGCTTGAGCAATACATGCTCAACAACAATCCTGAGCTGAAAATGGACCCCATTCAAGAAAACAGAGATGAAAACATCACAAAGAGAATCAAAGAAAGTGATCCAATACTGATATAACATGAAGACAGGCGCAAAAAGTGTTCTATTACACAAATAGTACTACCGTATTTCCTCCAATCGCTCTCCATACTCTAATAAGGCACTCCTCCTGGTTTTGAGGCTCTATATTTTGAGTTAGAAAAAAAAATTCGTCGCTGTTTTTTTCCCATTTTCTTAACACGTCTACAGCGCCGAGGTTACTGGAATATACATCTACTCTCCTCTCCCCCAAAAAAATTATGCATTTTTTTTTTCAGAGATTACTTTTGTGGGGAGGCAAAATTGGGTCCGTTAAATTGAGCGTTGACTGTAGCTTTGGAAATCTATGATTTGTTTGCCAAATACAGTTGTTTTCAGTATTTTTTTGCTGTCTTTAATACAGAGATCTATATCGAAACATTAGAGAACAATTTGGAGCTTCTAAGTCCATTTCAAGAAACCAATAAAAGTTATTTATAAAAAAGGTTGTTTGAACTTCCTCCTCCTGATTGATTTAATATCACTTGAGTTTTGTTTTCCAAACTTTCTAAACAGAAATCACATTTTGTTGATCCATGCTTATGAAAGCCTATAGCAATATCAACAATTTCCTTCATCAAAAGCCCGAATTTTATGGTTGATCGTGACTTCTAAAGACTGTTCTATAAAAATAGTTGCAGCGACTTTCAACGAAATGGATGAGTTCCTTTTTGTCTCTCAGCCCCGTAAATTAATGCATTGTCCCGATTCGCCAGCAACCAGTCAAGAAACCTCGTAAATTAGAAACCTAAGGTCTCTTCAAACCTAATTGCTTTTTTCTCCTTTAATTGTTATCGTTTTTTCCAGAACTGATTTCTGATAAGAAGGAAGAAAAGGCTTCTCATCAGCGACAACATTCTAGATTCGGCTCATCAGGCTTTTGAAGTAGCTTGATTGATGGTGTAAAAAAAGCAATCAAAATCTGGAAGACAAAGTCCAAAAACACTGGAGCATATTAGACAAGTGACACAGATCAAAAGCAATGAAGCGAGTTGTTAATATTTGACCAGATCTGTGCATATATTTTTGTTGTTCAAGATTAGGAAGTCATTATTTATCCGCTTCGATATCGTGTGTCAATCGATGTCATTCAATGTTTTAAGGCCTGTCATGCACAAATATTTACTTTTCTCGTGGCCCAAGTCCATTTTTATTGAATTTTTTTTCTCTAAAAATTGATTTGCCTCAGGTCTTCAAGGTAAACTACCTTATATCAGGGAATTCTACCATGTTTTGGTTACTGAAGCAGGGCAAAAAGTGCCTCTAGAGGCATTTTTAAGTATAAAAATAATTTTTTGTCTTCGGCACAACTGAAGGGAGTGAGTGATTTCAGGACATTGACCAAAAAAAGTCACGCAGTTGATGTTAAACTAAAAGGACACAAGTTACAACAATAGAAGCGTGTAGTTTGTTTGTTATTCCAAAATAGGAAGACAACTCCCCTTTGGGTAAATTCAACGAACTCGACCGCCTTTTTGACTGCTGTTCTTTGAAAAACGTGCATAGTGAACGTAAATAGAACCATCGTAAAAACGGTGCGGGAGCAAAGGAGAAAGAGTGGGAAGAAAAGACTGGTACAGAAAAACAGAAAAACCTCCACCAGTCACGCTAAAGGTAGATCCGCCTCTCTCACACGCTACATCCGTTTGACAAAAAAAGTATATAAGGGGAAGAGTCCTGGGATTCCCTAACCAAGTTGTGGAATGACAGCAGTTTTCTTCAGCCACTATCCAGTCTACAGTTAATTCCAAGTCCAAAAATGTTCTCCATTTATTGCGTAAAATTCTTTGCCTTCTTCCTGGTTGCTCTTGATCTCATTAATGGTAAGTTAAAATCATAAGCACAGTTTACTATGGATGTCAAACAACTACAGTCAAACCTGGATAAGCTGACACCCCTAAATTCAAAAAAATGTGTTTGTGGCATTGTGTTTTTGACCTATATTTTTCTGGTGTCTTCTGGGCATGTTATATGCCAAAACGTAGCCTAGAATCTAAGCTAAATTTTGATATACAAGATGCCCAGAAGACACTAGCAGAGCATAGGTCAAAAGCACAATGCCACAAACACATTTTTTTTTGAATTAAGGGGTGTCGGCTTATCCAGGTTTGACTGTACCGTATTCTCTCTAATAAAACCCCCCCGCCTATTCAAAATCGTGTTTTTGGCATTGTGTTTTTGGCCTACTTTTTGAAAACAACTAAGTTACCACCCAATTAATAGCTAAAACAATAAGCTACAATTTGAGTGGTAACTTGGTTGGGAGTTGTCTCCAAAAACTAGGCCAAAAACACAATGCCAAAAACACGATTTTGAATCAGGCAGGTGTGGTTCTGTTAGAATACGGTAATTTTTCTTTTTCATTCAGGCGTTCCACTGAGGTCCCTAATATCAATTGCTTGCCAACGAAATCCCTCTCTAGCCATATGTGCGCAACTTCCTCAAAATCCCAACTTTCGAGCCAAAGACGCAGTTGAAGGGGTAGATACTCAATACATGAGAGGCTTCCCCAAAGTCAGCTTTGTAGAGTTGCAAACCATGAGGTATTGTGACAATTACAGCTCAAAATACCAACAATATTGTGCCAACAACGGTCAATTGGTAGTTGGACTGAAATCCAAATTGCTCAAGTTCTGCCCCATTTTTGAGAAACAGTGCCCAGAAGAAGCGAGCAAGATAGTTGCCGATTCTTTAGAATACAAGTCAAAGTCACTTTCCTTGGTTATGCCTCCATCTTTGCCCACTACACCATTTGATTCTAAGTCTGAGCCAGTGCAATTTGATTTGCCCCTGGCTTTTTCTGCTGGAGCAGACGCTTTGTATGGTGGCGGTGTTAGAAGTGTGGCTCAAATGTCGCCGTTTATGATCAGCACTTGCACTCCTGACTGTACTGCCCCTCACTGCACTTTGGAATGCAAGTGTCATGCCAGTCACGAAGCTGTAAACACCAGATGCAATCCCCCTGCTAATGGAGAAATTACTTCCAACTGCCAGGACTGGTACTTAAAATGTAGAAAATGGTTCTCGCCACTTCAGTATTGAATAGATTTCGAGTGTTTTTTGATGTTAAGTCTTTTCCTTCTCATTTTAATTAAAACGAGTATACTGTGTATATTTTGCTGCATCTAGAAAGTGTGTCTAGTCAGCACTTTTAGCATGTCTTGCCTTATTATCTTACGTATTTGAAATGGAAAACCTCGCTGCTTTTCACTTACGACTTGAAGATCTCATGGTTGTTGATTCAATGAATCGGTCCTTTTATTTTTAAGGCAATATTGTTTGTGTGTCTTCGAAAGAAGTGTTGAATAAAAATCTAAAAAGACGACTTAGCAAGAGAACCACCCGAGTTATAATTTTAAATTAATTTTTTTACTGCAATGTTATAGAGAGTGGCCCATCAGCCATGTAAACTAGTGTGTAGTCGTTCTTCAACGGTTATTTCTCGTTGTTGTCTTCATAATCAAAAAGGTTGTTTTTTTCGTTCCTTTTCGAAGGACATTTCCCCATAAAACCATTACCCCAAAAAGTTCTCTCAGAACATAAACCATCTGGAGGGTAGGATAACTAGCTGGAAGGTAAAATAAAAAAATATTTTTATTTAGGACAGCAAAATGCCTAATCTGTAATCCTAACCTAATGGTTAGGCTAACCCGTAAACTAACTCTAGCCCTAGTCTTAGGTGCCAAGTTAACCCTAACACTAACCCTAATTGTAAGGGTTAGATTTAGTTTAGCAGATGAGTTAGGATTAGGGTTAGTTTAAAGACAAGGTTTGGGATATGATTTGTTTTCAGTGTTTGAGTCAGTATTAGTGTTAGATCATGCTTTATTTGTTTTAATAGTAAAAGTTTCGATTCGGCCTTCTGGCACCCTGTGCAGAGGCTCTGGAGAAGCGGATACACACCCACATTCTTTATTAACACTACACCCACCTACCATACAGTTGCATACAAGACAGATTCTAAGAACAACCGGAATGTATGCTAACATTTCGGGAATATCGATTAGATGTCAAATTTGATTCACTGCAAGAGATCTCAAACATATGAGTGTGTAGAACGAAAAGAAGAGGAGCTGAAGAGTGTAGGAATATGAGAGACTCGTGGAGACATAATTTCAGTGCTGAGTTTATTCGGGCTGATATGAGACGTTAACGACTTTAATTCACTCCAACGAGGTCTTCAGTTACGAGAAATATGAGAGACCTGTGGAGACACGATTTCGTGTAAAGCTATATCTAAGATGTTTAAAGGCGCTTTACATTGAGCCACTTTATTCATCCGCTGCTTCTGAGAATCCGACAGCCACTTGTCGATTTGATAGAACTAACCTAACTTGGACTCAAAATTATACAAAAAGTAGCGTAATCATAAACCTAATCCTCTAAACTAACCTAATAATACTGACTCAGATCGTGTAAACAAACTCTATCCTAAACATAGTTCTTTAACTAATCCTAATCCTAAACCCGTCTACTAAATTAACCCTAGCACTAATCCTAACAGTTGGAATTAGTGTCAGAGTCAAGATAGGGATTATTAAGATAAGGTTAGGGATTAGGGTTAGAAATGAATACACTGATTTTTATCTTTGAAAAAGAATTTTGCCAATTGCTGGGATACTTAGATTTGCTTCAATGGGGTATTCTGCTGCTACACGGCCGAAGACACGAATACTCCCGGGTGCAATACAACATTTCCCCCCTTACTACGGCCTTGCCATTAAGGTTTAATAATTTTCATACAAGGTTTAAGGCTTGTTCGAACCATCCACCCTTCATAGTTTTTCGTAGGCGGTATAACTGAGTAGCGCCAAAAATTTTATACCCCAAGAACTGCACCTAAGCATAGAACTAAGCCTTAGGCTTAAGTTTGGTCGCTCCTTGTTCCTGCTTTTACCCCTAGAATTTCTAAAAATCCTGTATTTCGGGAAAAAACAAGAAAAAGACCTCTAGATACCAGCAGCACAGATATTAAGACATTACATTATAGTTAACCTACCCTATTTTCAAGTTAAACGGGCTAACTTTTAGGGCAGCAAACCTTATCCTTGACAACCCTCAAAAGATAAAAAAAACTCTTACTACACTGAACAACTAGAAAACACAACAAAAGTCAAAAAAAAATCCTTCAAAACGTTTTTATTCGAATCAACATCTTTGCACTGCACAATTACATGAGAATTGCAATTGAAACCTTTCGCCTTGCCAACACTTCTTACTTCGGAGCAAAGTAACAGCTAGTGACCCCAGGAGCACCTCCAGCACCACCAGACGGAGCAGCAAAGTAGACGGAAGTTCCAGGAGCAGGCTTGGCACCACCACCACCTCCGCCACCACCAGACGGCTTCCCAGTAGCACCAAGATTAAAGTAGGCAGACTGAGCAGCTCCCAGGTTTCCACCGCCAGCACCCAAATATACAGACTGATTGGCAGCAGGACGAGTAGGAGTGGCACCTAAAAACTGTCAGTAATTGAAACACCGAGATTATGTACATACTGGGAGTGAAGCTAGGCGCAGGAGCTCCTCCACCAAATCCACCAGCTGGAACACCTCCAATGGCAGTGTTCGTATTGTCCATCGGAATTCCACCAATAGCGGTCTTGGTATTGTCCATCGGAATTCCACCAATAGCGGTCTTGGTATTGTCCATCGGGATGCCACCAATCGCCGTCTTAGTATTGTCTAAAAAAGATAGCTGGCTGAAGGGAACAAATAAAATACTAACCGAACGGGATCCCTCCGATGGCCGTCTTGGTGTTATCCATAGGAATCCCACCGATAGCCGTCTTCGTATTGTCCATAGGGATGCCACCGATAGCCGTTTTCGTGTTGTCGAATGGAATTCCACCGATGGCAGTCTTGGTGTTGTCCATGGGAATTCCTCCTATAGCTGTTTTCGTATTATCTGCAGCAAAAGGGTAAATTACATTTTTAACAAAAATAATAATAAAGTTAACATACCAAATGGGATGCCTCCGATCGCAGTCTTCGTGTTATCCATAGGAATCCCACCGATGGCCGTCTTGGTGTTGTCCATCGGAATGCCGCCAATTGCTGTCTTCGTGTTATCGAATGGAATTCCGCCGATAGCCGTTTTGGTGTTGTCCATAGGGATGCCCCCGATGGCCGTCTTGGTGTTGTCCATCGGAATGCCGCCAATTGCTGTCTTCGTGTTATCGAATGGAATTCCGCCGATAGCCGTCTTGGTGTTGTCTATAGGGATGCCCCCGATGGCCGTCTTGGTGTTGTCCATAGGGATGCCTCCGATCGCAGTCTTCGTGTTATCGAATGGAATTCCGCCAATGGCCGTCTTGGTGTTATCCATAGGAATCCCACCGATGGCGGTCTTGGTGTTGTCCATCGGAATGCCGCCAATTGCTGTCTTCGTATTGTCTAATGGAATTCCGCCTATGGCCGTCTTGGTGTTGTCCATCGGAATACCGCCAATAGCGGTCTTCGTATTGTCCATAGGAATTCCCCCAATTGCGGTCTTAGTGAAATCTAAAATAAAAAAAGGCTTACGAGATAAAATGTGAAACAAAGAGAATCACCAACCCACTGGAGCAGGTACAGGAGGAGTAGCAGCAGGAGAAGGAGCAAAGTAATTCGCAGGAGTGGATGCTCCGCCGCCGCCACCACCACCACCAATTTTAGCTCCACCAACACCAAAATAGACGGAAGTAGCAGCACCGGCTCCACCAGTAGGTACGCCCAAGTAGACAGAAACTCCAGCAGCAGCCTTCCCACCGCCGCCACCGCCACCGAAGGAAGGAGCACTTCCGCCACCACCACCACTAGGACCAGGACTGAAGTAGGTAGATTTTTGACCACCACCAGCGCCAGCACCAACACCCAGATACGTAGAAGTCATTTCGTTTCAGAGAAGCTTTTTTGCAGGGAGCGAAGAAGAAGCACGACTGTTGGCACGATCACGCACACACACAGAATGAAGTTTTCATGGAAATTCCTTGATTATATACTCTGACATACCCCTTCAAAATACAAGTTTATCATCATCTTGAAAAATTTAAAATGATAAATTAAAAATTGGTTTTTGAGCACAACTCTCACTCTCGCAATATGATGTACACAATGCACCGCTACACACCACAGTCACACGCCACATGCTGCAGCCAGACGCCACACTCTGCAACCACACGCTGTAGTCGCCATTGTACCAGGCCTGTGTTCAGAAAAAAATATTCCTCCGCCTCTGACCTCTACCCCTAAAAAATTTTTCTCCGTCTCTGGCCTCCAACTTTGAAAATGGTTGCCATGTCTTTATCTTAAACGAAGGCGTTATATTTCCAAGATTCTAAAGTTGTAATGGCCGCGTCATCTTGAGATTCAATATCTTGGTTCTCTATTAAAAAAAAAAATTCCTTCACCTACGGAGGCCAGCACAGGCCTGCATTGTACAAAGACCCTAATTGAACATTGCTCCGTGAATTTCTAACTTTTTTCTGTCATATTGTGCTTGTCGGATTTCCACTTTCATAAACTTTCGAATGAGATAATACTTGCTAAGCCGTACATTCAGTACCTGGATTTTTAAAGTAATTAAAGGAAAAAGTGAGTAGATTTTTCTCTGAGTAGCGTCCTAGAACTAGTTCTTCGTTTTTATCTGTGGCAGAGATTCTCTGCACTTTTTTTTGGAAAAGATGTTACGTTTGCGATGTAGAGTAGAAAGTATGCTCCTTACGGTATTTTCTCTAATGAGCACACACTCCCTAATTCATAAAAGTTTTTCAGGCTCTTCACTGTTGTCAGGAGAGTCTAACTTTGTTTGGTGGACATCGAAGATTTGCCGAAAGAATATTCGCAACTCGTCGCAGATTTCATTGCATTAATTTTAGAGAAACACGGGCTTAAATGGAAAAATCTCGTCTCTTTCTGCCAGATCAAGATTCCGTGCAGCACTCTTGATCAAAAAGTGCATCTAGAGGCACTTTTTTCACTAGTCCAGTAGGAGAAGCAAGTAAATAATCCTTACAAAAAGTAGCCCCCTATTATTCCCTCCTCTCCCAATTCAGCCCTTATTCCCTTTTAAGTTGCCACTTTGGATCTTTATAACGAAATTATTACTTAAAAATGGACTCTAAACACTTTTAGAAAACTTCATTTTTGGGAAAAAGGGGGCTGCAGCATACCTAAGCAGCACCTGAAAATGGCGGGGGGGGTTCAACCTAGTAGCGTCAAAAAACTTATAGACGAAAATAATTTATTAAATCATATGCACAAAACAAACTTATATAATCAAACAAGCATTATCATAGTTTAAACGAGCAGTACCGGCATTATGCATGTCCTTCACTTCAATAGTCTCCTGCACTTGAGTCGACTGTGGAGAATGTAGACGAGTGGACCAGCTCCTTCGAGCAGTAGCTGAAGAAGTAACATTTGGACATGATCCCTGAACTCGCAAGGAAGCACTTCTTCTAAGCGGAAGGTGTCGAGCTTGAGCTAGTGAAGTTGGCTGTGGAGTAGAAGCAACTAAACTACAAGAAATAAGCGACCTGGATCACATCAAGACTCGCTGAAAATCCACCTCTATTCTGCCATCGAACAATTGCAGCCATGACACGTTTCATAAGAAAATTGAAAGCTCCAACTAAGAGTGGTTTGACTCCATCAACAATTTCCAACAACTTTCCTCCAACCGGCTCAGCATCGTCGACGAAAGGACTAAGAACCTAAGGAATAAAACCAACTTTTAAAAGGGACAAAAGAGGACAGTCTATTTAACTTACTTCAAACGATAACTGATGACCGTACGTATACATGCAAGCGAAGGCAATCAGCTTAAGCAAAGCATAGAAGGGAATAAGGCGCGTGAGGTGAAACAGATTGGCAAGACCCTCCAAAGAATTCCACACACCAAAGACGACCCAATATTTTGCCACAAGCAGCTGAAATGAAAAATTACAATGAGTCAACAAGATAGAAGCTTAAAAATACCAGAGCTTCTTCATTTTTACACTGAGCAGCTTTCAGAGTCTCAATGCTTGGTAGAAAAGCGCTTACAAAATTGATTAGCAGCTGCACAATATTATCACAGTCCATCTAAAAAATATATGAGCAAGTACACTGGAAAGACTTTAAAGGACCATTGCCGTTGTCGGCAATGGCAATTTAATACGTTTGAAAGAAAAAGTTTATAACGGTAACCTAGGAGCTAGGGTTGGCCTCCCTCCCGTCAAATCGCTAGCGAGAAGAATATTAGGCAACATTTTAGGCTGTAGAAATGATGGGAGGGCTAGCGGGAGGGATATTAGGCAACATTTTAGGCTGTAGAAATGACGGGAGGGCTAGCGGGAGGGATATTAGGCAACATTTTAGGCGGTAGGGATGACGGAAGGGATTTTAGGCACTTTTTGGCCACGGGAGGGAGGGCCGCGGGAGGCCGACCCTACTTGCAGCCATCCGACTTGCTAAACTCTAGTGGTGTCGCCGGACTTGCAAGTTGCAACCCGTACCTTTCAATGACTATCTCACTTTTTTGTTTGGCCGGCAAGGAAAAAACTTTACAAAGCGAAAGAAGAAGAAGAGAAGTTCCAAAATGCGTCCGCGGAAGTATGATTTAGTTTTTGACTCTACTGGATTATACCCTGCTTTAAAGTTCTCTTAAGAATCTTACTTGGACTCATCTTGGATTAATCACCGTTACGGGACGACGGGGGCGAAGGAAGCTTGAGAGTTCAAGATACAAGCATACCTGAGACATGACTGAGAAATAGCTCTGGATGGGTCATGCGGTAGGTGGGTCTTTGTAAGAAAACTATGTTCAAGATATTATCTTTACCTGAGTGGGCCCTCCTTAGAAAGTAGCTCCTTACTTGTTTCTTCCCCTCCCTATACAGCCCTTGATTGTCCCTTGCCTTCCCTATATAGCCCTTCATCCCTTAAAAATGGTCAAACAATGTTTCTCTATATGGTCAATGTACAGAATGTACCTAGAAAACCCAAGTATCTTTTTTTTTTTTTGGGGGGGGGGGCTAGGTGGGTTTTTTAATACAGTAGTACCTATCAAGCTATGGGAGAGCCGAAATAGAGAGGAATAGAATGTACTAAAACTTGAAATATATGCTTTTGTATGGTGTATCCTGTGTTTGACAACAATCATACGCCCAGCTCCTTAATGTTTGACTTGTTGGGAGCAGTTTGTTGTCCAAGCATGGCCTCTTTTGGCTTACTTTGTGGCTGTGTGCTTTTCCTGTGTTGCCTGTGCAGCCTGTATGGCTAAAACTGCTTTGCCTTTTTGCTCCCACATTACAATGGCCCTTTGAAGAGGTGGACAGGCGTTGGATGTTGCTTTTGGTGCTGTGGTTTGGACAAGCGCCTTGCAATCAAAATGAGGCAGTATTAGTCAGTCAGTCAGAACCAAGGTTGTCTTCCTTCCCACTCTCAGCTCTTTTCCCCTTCTCCTTGTTCCGCTTTTTGTGGTCTGCAAACTAGAAAAGGGAACACAAACAGAGAGAAGATGATTGGCATCTACATTGGGTGAGTCTCATTCCTACCCTTCCTCTTTGTGCTCCTTTTTTTCAACTTTTTAGTAAAAAAACGTTATTCTAGTCCAAAGTTTGGACTCCAAACTTTGTTTTCTTTGTCCATATTCAAAAAAGCAGTCCACCACATTTTTGGGCACATTGCCAAACTTTCTCACACTCTCTAACACGTGGGCTTCTACTTGGTTTTCCTAATATATGGCCGGTATCGGTGTGACTTACTCCATGAACCACTAAAGCTAAATAAAGCAAGGTGTACCATGGTTCATGGCTAGCCTGCGCTGGCCTATCCAAGGCTTAGTTGTGTGCCCAAAAATGTGGTATCCTTCTTTTTTACCAAAGAGTGCATTTAAAGCGATTCAAAGCGAGCTGCTTCAAAAAACACATTCATTCAGCAATAGGCGCCATATGGCTTAGTTGACGACCATTGAGGCAGCCAGCTTACTCTGACCACTCTCTTTCCTCTTTATGCCAAACTATCATCATCGTCATTTTACTGCTGGAAATGGGAGTATGAGTGTGTGTGCATGAGCAAACCAAAACAATTGCTACAATGGCACACACACACACAGCTAGGCCGGCAAGAGAGTGCAGAAACACAGGGCTTGACCATCCACTAGTGGGTTTGGTAGGTAGAGAGAGAGAGCACAACAACCATTTGATTAGGCGCAATGGCTTGCCTGCCCGCCTGCTGGTTATTGTCGCCTTTGGGGGTCATCATCATCACTCTCTGCCAGAATGGGCGAATGTTGCCGCCTATTTCTCCTCCTATTTCTCCTCCTCCTCCTGCTGCTAGTAGTGGTTATTATGAATTAGTGGGAATGACATGGAAGAGTTGCTGGCAAGTAAACCATTAAACAATTTTTGATTTATGCATCTAAGTCTTCTTCATTTGTGAAGAAGACTTTTGGAAGCTCAACTCTTGTGGATCACCTCAGGCTATTTTCAATTTAAATAAATGCATCTTCCGCTTTTGTCTGATGGCTGTTGTTGGCCTTGGGCAAACCCTCTTCTTGGTTCAGTTGACTGTGGGAATGGTGTTTTTATTCTCTTTTTTTCCGAATGATATATTTTGTGGCTCTTCTTATTCTTTTTTTTTTCTTGTAATTCTTTACTCATCTTCTCTTCTCCTATTTTTTTGCAAGACTTGCAAAAAGTGAACAGATTGTGGTCTTATGCAAAAGTTTTGCAACAAAACTATGAGATTGTTCAGAAGGTGTTGTCGTAAGCTAGGCCTAAGGAATAGATAAGCTATTACAAAATGACATGTAAAATAAATGGACCCTATCTTGAAGAAGATAGTTTTTTTTTCCCTGGCCCCTGTTGTTTTGGCTTCTCTTGAGCATTTCTAATACGCTAAAAACGATAAAGAAACCATTCACAGCCTTTTTTCGCCATAGAAGGTCAGTCTTTAGGAAGTCGGAAATTTCCATATTTTGCCTTGGGGGACCAAGGTAAGCAAGCCCAGATGTACTAAGCCTTAGACTTAGGGTATGGCAGGGTAGGTTAGCCGAGACCCCAGGTACTACACTTAGGCATACAACTAAGCCTTAGGCTTGGGGTAGGCCAGGGTAGGTTAGCCTAAATCAGCGTATACCCAAACAAGGGGCTAAAAGAACAAGGGACGGGGAGCACAGCAGAAAAAAAAGCTATCCTCTCCTAAGATAGGGCCAACAAATGCACATTGCTGCAAAAAGCGTTTGCGAATCGGCTTGGAAAAATGCCAAAGGCAATATAAAAAATTTTTTATCCACCACCATTGGTCCAATGAAAAACCTAAGACTACGAATTTGACTTGGTTGTAGGAACAGCGGTTTTAATCATGCTAATGAAGTAGTAGTAAGTAGTACTAGACAAGCCTCTTTGCCTGGCTAACGCCTACAACAACAAATTATGCAGGTTGTGTATGTGGGGGGAGTGTTTAGCCGACTAATTACTACCCATTGCCCACTCTCTTGCTGGCTTAGGCTTTACATTTACTATGCCTTACTTTTTGGATGATTGATTCCGTGCTTTGTTTGATTGTGGTCAAAATAGGTATATATGTGTATATCCAAAATAGAATATGGTTCAGTAAACAGCGACCGCTGGGCAAGGCTGGAATACTGGGCCCAAGTGATCCTAGTTTTGTCAAACTTAATACAATCGGGGCTGCGAACGCAAACAACTACTGATTTAACAAGGTCCTTTATGATGCCTCAAACTTGGGTAATTTTTTTCCATCCATGCTTTTGCAGGGTTCTTTTAATCCAACGGTCATATTTCGATGGCGAAATCTGCTGCAGCCTGAAATATCTAGCTAAGGCAATGGGAGAATTGTTTGTGTTATTCTTTGGTGTGTATCTGTGTTGTTGTTATTTCAAGCGGAAGCTACCAATGCTTATAGGTCCTACTTTTGTCGAACTTTCTTAAAGCAACGTCGAATATATCCACGAACAGGCCGAGAATTACACTTTTTTGTATATTATACCCCCCCCCCCC
>BBSZ01013461.1:0-21069 GCA_000981365.1 Subanguina moxae
CTCCCTTGTGGGAGGGAAATATCTGATAAAAAATATCCATCTAAAGATATTACGGGTAACACGCACACAATGATCATTATATGATGTAATAGAGAAAATTTTCTCTAACCCTTGCGGTCTCTTCTCAAACCCAGCAATTTGAACATGTTTGATTCTTATATATAAGATCTGTATTTCGTAGCAGTTACTATCATAGATAAGCTATGATAGTGATTTTTCTTTGAGCCGTGTGCCAGCATCAGTGGCTGCTCCAACTGGTGCCAGCGTCGTGAAGGCCTTGCGCGTTTATTGTGGGTTGTCTCATTTTTTGAATTAGCTCATTTTTTCGAATTGGCTCATTTTTTCGAATTGGCTCATTTTTTTGAATTGGGTTATTTTTTTTAATAATTTTTTTTTAAGTTGGGTTAATTTTTTTAAATTGGGTTTCTTTAAATTGGGTCATTTTTTTGGGTTTGGTGACCAAACTTCGGTCATTTTTTTTAATTGTTTTTTTTAACAAATATTTATGAATTCGCAAAAAAAATTTTCACCACGAGAACCAAAAAGTGGACGTTTCATAATTATAACCAGTCACAATTTTTGCGCAAAATGTTTGGTAAATGACTTTTTTCATACTAGAGCGATATATTTCAAAAATAAAAAAACAACTTAATAACCAGTAACATGTCCAGAATGCTGAATCATCTGGAAAATACGATTTTGCATGCTTTCGATCAAATTTTGCAAAACATCCTGCTTAATCAATATTCAGACTTGTACAGTGAGATTCTTTAGTTTTTGCGCCATACTCTTGCGCGAAGATTTTCAGCGGAAATACGGCGCACAATGGTTCCTGAGAATTTATCCATCAGATTTAAGTGAGGCGAGCAAGCTGGCCTAAGCCAAACATTTATCCTCTCGGAGGCAAATCACCGTATTGTTTCTCTGTTTTTGTGACTTGACGCGTTGTCCTGCTGGTAGAAAACGCATTTTTTAGACAAAACACATTTTTATAAAAATGATTTATCAAAATGTAGCCGGCAGTCATTCAAAATTTATGGTGACGTTATAAATATGAAACGGTGTGTAGTTTTCTCGAAAAAGATGGTTTTAGTTGAAAACTTATTTACAAGAAATAACTGCCCTATTAAAACATACTAAAATCTCCAGGCACCAGAAGGCTCTTAAACTTCGTCCAATATCTATCTGACAATGCCTGATTTCCTCGAAACTGAGCTGAAATTTAGAAACACAAGCTTAAGTAAAATGTTTAAACCGGTCTAAGTGTAAAACCTGTGAGTGAAATGCAAGCTAGAAACATGGGAAATTGGTTCTCTATTCCTTGGAATTTGTAGGTCTCTTCCTCCTCATAGTGTTTCTTGGTAGGGTCTTCACATTCAGTGCGGTAGCCATCTCGCAAAAACCTTCTCAGTCCATACCGACCTAGATATGTATATGGCAAAACATATGACCACCGAAAATTCACCTTCTAGGTGGCGAACACATTTGTTTAGGGTGGCTTCATACAGTTTTTCATCATGAGTGGCGAAAGCTGGCCAGCCCACAGCCTGGAATAATCTTTTTTATTGACAAAACGTGAAGTAAAAGCAAAGTTTCACCAGCAAAAGTGCTGCATCCGTGTTCTAAAATATTTTTTACATTTCTTAACTTCAAAATTTAGCCAAACGTGTTGCTGCAACCTTGAAAGTTGAATTGATGTCGCGGGAAGGGGAGGGACCGATCCAAAGGACTCCACAAAAAAATTCGAGCCCCGTTTTTGAAATACGTGTTTTAATCTCTCCTATCCGATTAATATGTAGCATAATAAAGTACAAATGTGTTAGTAATAGTTTGATTACGCTAGACTTTAGAAATCCGATCTGTGTGTCTTCTGAGATGATTCAGAACAAAAGAAAGGGGTTGTTAAAAAAAAACGTGATAGCAAAATTGGGTAACACAAACCTTAGAATTTGACTCTCGAGGAAGAACAGTCTCAAAAGTAGTGCGATTTCTGTTGTGTCCGTCGATGTCCACATAGATGACTGAGTCACTAGTGCCTGCAATTTTTTGTACAAAAAATATGAAAACAAAATCAGATGCAATCAACCCTCGATTTAAAGACCAAATGCCTTTATTTAACCTATTTAATTAACAAGATACCAAAATACTACAAATTGCTACAAAAATTTTGTATCGCCCAAATTGTAGCTAACACAATAAACAATAATTTAAGTGGTAAACAATCAAAAACAATGCCAAAAACTCAAATTTGAATTAAGGGGGGGGGGAATAATTAGAAGAAATACAGTAAAAACAAATTTGACGGAGTAAATCAGTAATTTGATGGATGATTGGAATTGGAACCGCATTTTTATTAAACAAAAGTCAAATTACCACTATGACCATAAGCATTGAAACCATTGACAGACTCCAAAGCAGCCTATAATATTGATTCATTCAAAAGTTATTCAAAATTAGAATGTAAAGTAGGAAACCTTAACAAGTCCTAGACTACTGGCATGCAATTCAGGAACTCCTGTCTAAGGTAAAAACAAAAAGTTCTAAAAAATTTAGAGACATGGCTATAACAAAAACACTAACATTATATCTGTTGCCTCGCTCCCACATTCCAAAGTCCAAAATAAAACAGTTAGTTTATGAATTGAGTGATTAAGATACAGTCGAACCTCGTTAAACTGGCACCCCTAATTCAAAAAAATGTGTTTGTGGCATTGTGTTTTTGACCTATGTTTTGCTGTTATATACATCTTGGCATGTTATATACCAAAATTTAGCTTAGATTCTAGGCTACGTTTTGGTATATAACATGCCCAGAAGACACCAGCAAAACATAGGTCAAAAACACAATGCCACAAACACATTTTTTTGAATTAGGGGTGCCAGTTTAACGAGGTTCGACTGTATGTGATTAAAAAATGACAACTGACTTGGCTCTACTTAAAGGGGCAGGAAACTTGCTTGTCACAGCACTTTTAAAATTTAAATTCCCGCTGGACCACTAAAGGCTTAGGCCTAAGGGAAAACCTACCCCAAGCCTTTAGTGGTCCAGCAGGAATTTAAATTTCGAAAGTGCTGTGACAACTTGTCACTGACAAGCAAGTTTCCTGCCCCTTTAAAAATCAAATCCATATTTCCCTTGTCTTTCCAGCTTTTTTTTTCAAAAACTTTAAAAAGCTAACAATTTCGAAGCAGGGTATTCGCTGCGACTAGGTTACAAAGCTGAGCTTAAGTTATTAATAAAGCTTAGCACTTAGACCCAGCGCATAGGCTGGCTCAAGTTTAAGCCAAAATTTCGACGCTACTTGGCTACATCTCCCCCTCTCAAAAAAAGTGGTACCTCTTTGGAAACCAAAATCGTAGAGCTATCCGTTGAGTCAGACAGACACACAAAAAAGTCTGAGAAAAAATTGATAAAAATATCAAAATAAAATCGGATAAAAGAAAAAAAATCAAAAAATATAAAAGTTTTAGAAAATTTTTTGCAAAGAGTTGTTTTAGAAGATGATTTAGCTAAAAAACAAGCAAAGGTTAGTTTTTTATCTGCATGCATATAATTTTTAAAAAACTAAGATTACCCAATAAATATTTAGAAAGGAATAAACCTGGTGTACGATAAGTTCGTTCTGAAAACACATTCGCAGTAAATAAATGAAGCATTTTAAAAAGGTGAGCATATTATACCGATGTAAAAGACCAAATTCTGCAAAAAAGCAACTTCATGAGAAGTGTAGATTATCTGAATGAAAAAAGCCAAAAATTATGTTGAAAAAGTGTAATTGTTTTACTTGTGTTCCCCCCACAGTCATTTCCACCAGAATGAGGATGTACAGAGCCACCAGATCCATTTGGAGATGAGAAAAGGGTTGTGAAAACTCGATTCCTGTGTGCAGATCGAAGCGGGAGTGAAGAGAGAACTCGGGTGAATTGTTTTGCTTGAAACCATTCACCTGAAAGCAATCTTTTAAGAAGAGTCTACCAAAATATCGATAAAATCACCTGAAAAATTCATAAAATCGCCTAACAACTATCCGACTACATTGCGGGAAAAAATTAAAACCCCCTTCAGATTTAAACGAGTTATGGGTGTTTTAAGGAGCCAATAGCCAATTCTTTTTAACAGTTATATGCAAATGGCTTAAAAACTACAATTGTGGCAAAAAGAATCAAATTTAAACCTACACAAAAAAAGTTTTGCCCTAAAAATTTTAAATGATGTGGGTCATAATTATAACCGAAAAACGCATTTTTATTTAATCAAAAGCACTCATTTGAACAACAGTAATAATTTAATAATCGGGCACACCACCAGAACGGTTGATACCCTAAAAAAGACGATTAGTTATGCTGTCGATAAGGTTCTGTAGCACATTTGGTTCAATAATTTTCCACGCATCAATAATTGTCTTTTTTAGGTCCTTTTCGATGACACGAAAGCATTTTTAAGGACATCCAAGAGGTCGAAGGACGCCCACACCATAACGCTTCCCATTAAAGTTTTTTCCTACAAAGTATCGCGGATCCTTTCGTAAATCACATCAGTAGCTATTAAAACCATCTGAACGATCCAAACTGAATTTCTTTTCGTCCACAATAGGGTTGTCGACTCGACGTGTCGATTTCGACTTTTCACGTCGAAAAGTCGATATTTTTTGACTTTCGACGTTCGACTCAACCCGACAATTTGTTGCTATTTGAGGTTTTGTGAGGCTGTTTGGATTTTTGTCCATTTTTAAACTTAAATACCGTATTTACTCTATTAAGCGAGCACCCTCTAATGAGCGGGCACCTTCTAATAAGCGGGCTCCCTCTAATAAGGGGCACCCTTTAATGAGTAAGCCTCAATAATTTTGGAAGCTTCAATTCGAGAACGAAGCTTCAATTCGCCAATCTTAATCAATATCGATGAAGTGCTTGTTTCTTTCTCTTCTTTTTTGTAAAAATAAGAAAAAAACCTTATCCACTTGTTGCATCCAACAGAATAGAATACCTCGCATAGTCTTCACTGCAGTTTGGCACAACTCGGTTTGTCTTCCTCTGTCATCATCCAATCTTCTAAAAATAACCTGGTTGAACAAATTTTTTGCCCAATTTTCTGGTTACTTGTATGCAATTGAGCATGCCCAGCAAGCCAATGCACAATAGATTGAGTCTTTCACATAGCCATTGGTTGTGTCGATGGAGTAGCGAGGAAAAAGACCTGTCGTCACACTCTGGTATTCTCCAATCAATTTTCTGGCTACAAAGCAAAAGTTAATTTAAGTAATCGCACTTGAAAGCCTTAACTGAAGGCTGGTGTTTTCTCAACCTATTTATGCAGTCTTTTCGCCGTTTTACCATATTTTTCTCACTAAACTATGTCAAAAAATCTTTAAATGCATCTTTATGCTCGAATTCATCTCACAGGTAAGTCTGCGTGCACATCTTTGACTCTCAAGCCTCTTAGCCCTCAATAGTCTAAGCCAAAAATCCAAAAGAAATTTTCAAAACCTCACAACTGTGCGGACAAACTAGTAACTAGGTGAGAATCATCCAAAGTTTTGAGACCCTTGAAAATTTCAAGATTTGCCAGTGGAACCACGAGAAGTTTCCTGGACCAACTCATAGGCAACTACATGTAGTTCATTTAAAATTGAGTAAGAATTTTCCGTCAACATCCTAGGAATATTTTGACGCCTGGCATAAAGTCGTAACTGACGTTAGATTGTGAAATCTTACTTTTTTTAGCAAAAGTAAAAGTGACTGTTTTCTACTACCTTACGACAAAATTTAAAACCAACTTAAATCGTAGACTTGATCCACCCTATTTAAAGTGTTCTCTACCACTCGAGGCTTTCCTCCATGCTGTAATGGCGACAAATAGGCTTGCGTCAGATGACGCAGACGACGGTTCCTATCACTGCTTGTGCTGCTGACACTTGCGGAAGAGGGTGGACGAGGAGGTTTGGTAGCAGATGCCATTCTTCACCCACCTAAATCACTTTTTTTCACAAAGTAGTCCAGTCTAGTCCTGCTTTTATCTCAGTCAAAATTTAAAGTGTTGTAGCAGCAATTGTTCGAGATCTGCGCAAAAACCCCTTTTCAAATCGGCACTTTTGAAAACGAACGCCAAGCCATTCTTTTTTTTTCAACCTTAAGATTTTTAGTAAAAGACAGAAGACAATTTATCGTCGAGGGTCTTGTGATATTTTTTGTCCACACTTTTTGCACATGTCAAGGGTTGTTTTCTTGGAGGTATTGGCTGAGTCCATGTGTTTATTTGTTATTATTTCAATTTGGAAATGGGCGCCAAATTTCTTGCCGACAGAGTTGCTATTGTTACTGCTTCAACAAAGGTTAAATTTTTGATTTTTTTAAGAGCAGAGTGGTCGGCTACCCGAATCAGGTAGCCAAAGCGATACCCGAAACCCAAAAAAACCAGGTTGCGGTTTCAATTACCGGAAAAAGGGTACCCCAATCGAGAACCCTACTTAAAAAGAACTCTATTTAAGAGCCTATTTTATTCTTATTTTCAGGGAATTGGATTTGCAATTGCCAAGCGATTGGGTTTGGATGGCGCAAAAGTTATTGTTAGCAGCAGGAAAGATTTGAATGTCAAGGTATTAAAGAAAAAATAAAGAGGGATGGGCATTTCTCCAAACAATGAGTTTCTTTGGACAAGCGTTAGGATTTACTTGCCTTTTCAGACTGAATCGACCCCTACTAAAGTATACCCCCCCCCCTCCAAACTTTTTTATATATAAAACTGTGCTTTAACCATTCTTAAGTATCTTTTACGCCCTAAAAAGGATTAAAATGGTATTTCTATGAAACGATGAAAAAGCTATTTTCCGACCCTTTTTGTCATAGAAAACCAGATTTTCAAATCGTTCACAAAGTCAGATTTGTAGACATTTTTCCTTCGAGGTTGAAACTTTCATTTTGTGTTTTCTTTTTTGAGTATAGAACTAAAATAATGCAGTAAAAACGAGAAAACATCTGTATAAAAGGTTACCCTGCAATACAAGGCAACCTTTTATATACAGGGCCTGTATATTTGGTGAAATGCAGCAAAATAGACAAGTGAAATTACGCTGCATTTGAGAGCCATAGACATTAGCTAAAACATGTTCAATTCACAGAATGCTGTAAGTTCCCTTCGAATGGATGGGATAGACTGCGAAGGGTGTGTTTCTCATGTCACCAGTGAATTTGACAGAAAAAGACTAATGGAATTTACATTGGAAAAGTAATTTCCTGCCAAAATTTTGTATATAAACTTAATTATTGCTTAATTAAGGTTTGGCCGTCTTGACATTTTGATTTCCAATGCAACTGTAAACCCGCATTATGGAAATGTCATGACTGTTCCTGATTCTCAATGGGAGAAACTGCTTTCTGTAAATGTGAGACTGATATTTTTATTGTTTGTTTACATATATTTTTTAATACAGGTAAAACCCGCCTTTTTGTTGAGCCAAGAAGCAATTCCACACCTGGAAAAGTCGGGCAACGGCAACATTGTGTTTGTCTCCAGCATTGCTGGCTACTCTCCTTTGGATGGAATTGGTGCGTATAGTGTTATGAAAAATGCTTTGGTCGGGATAAACAAGACATTAAGTCAGTCCCTAGCCAGTCGTAAAATTCGAGTCAACGCCATTGCTCCAGGTTGGTCTTTAGAGTTGATTTTATGTAGTGCTGAAGACCGGACCGAAATCCGGTTTTTTCTCAAATATCCGGTCCGGAATCCGTTCGGCCAAACATAGAAATCCGTACGGAATACGGTTTATTTTCGGGATTTTTGAAATGACGCAAATTATTTGAATTAAGGACTTTTTGTTGCTGTTTGTTTTTATTTTGGATATATGTCTGCTTGTTGTTTTCTATATGACGTGTTATCATCTCTTGCTGTTCAGACGTACATTTTTTAATATCTCCTTCCATTCTCCCTTGTGGGAGGGAAATATCTGATAAAAAATATCCATCTAAAGATATTACGGGTAACACGCACACAATGATCATTATATGATGTAATAGAGAAAATTTTCTCTAACCCTTGCGGTGAAAAAGAAATTGAGATAAGGGCGCATAATTGCCTAAGCCAAGATTTCAAAAACTTATAGTATTTCAGGTGTCATTCGCACGGATTGCAGCAAAGCTTTGAGAGGAGATGGATCGAAAAAGTTTGAGGTTGACAGAGTGATAACTATAGGCAGGTTTGGAGAAGCAGAGGAGTGTGCTGGAGCAGTTTCTTTTTTGGTTAGTTTACTTTAGTGTTCAAGAATGTGAATCTAAAACCACATATTCATATGGTTGCTATATATGCAGTGGCGAGCAATTACTTAAGGGCACTAGTGAAGATTTAAAAAAAACCGAGTTTTTCAGAAAATTTTGTGTTGTGCAGAAGAAAGCAAATATTTTGTGCAGAAGAAAGCTTGTTTAATCCGCTACAAAATATAATTAAATAATTGTTTATAAATAATGCACACAAACAAAACCAAAGCATACAATCAATGCAACTGAAGGAGCCTATCAGTACAAAAACAGTTCAACACCGTCTTAATTAATTTGTTTTTCTGGGTCGAGTTGCAAAAAAGAAGCCATTTATAAGTGAGAAGAACCGAAAAAAGAGGTCTTGCTATGTCAAGCGACATCTTAACTGGACTATTGAGCAGGTAGTGTCTATTAGTTGAGTAGCTTATCATCGTTATTTTAGTGGTCAGAAGTGCTTTTCATAGTTCAAAGTTTAATCGGTTCGATTTTGATGGTAAAACGTATGTTCGACAACTTCAAGCGATAAATTTAATCCAAAGTTCACAAAGCCAACTATCAAAGGAGGAGGTGGTTCAATCATGGTGTGGGGTGTTTGTTACACTTTTTTAGCTTTAACATTTGCTATATATAAACATTTGAGACTTCAAAATAAATATTTTTTAATTCTGGAATACGGCAATCCAGACGATGTCCCTTTTTTACAAATCTTATTATTTTTGAAAAAATAAAAATAAAGCTTGTAATTATATAAACATTTGCCATATGTAAAAAATGATTTCGACACTTTTTTAGGTTTCTGATGAAGCCGATTACATGACTGGCGAAACAATTGGTGTCAATGGAGGAATGAATGCGAGGGTGTAGAGCTGTGTGACACACATTAAATTTGTTGTTTATTTATTTTAACTCGAATATTACAGTAAACTCTCGATATAACGGCCCCCCGATATAACGGCCCCCTAAGCCTGGTCCCGAGGGGGGCCGTTATATCGAGAGTTTACTGTATTTTCTATTGATAGTGCCTTTGGTTTTATTCGGTCAAATTAGTTAATAACTTTATGAATATTTATATTGGGTTGGGACATAATTCTTTACCGATTTATTTTACTAATATGTTTATCATGCAACTGAAAAATCTTTTAAGTAAAAGATCTATTTCTCTGGTAAAAAACTTTCTATCCTTGAAAGCTATCCACCCTTTTACTGAAGTAACCAATGCATCAAAATTCTCAAAGATCTTGCTTGCATCCAATTGGAAATAGACCGCTTCACATGAAAGTCAGTTGCTGCTCCATCTGGGGAGTTTGCTGGATGCTCAAGCAGTTTCCAACCCTTTTCTTCAATGGCCTTCAACACCCTCCCATCAACATGTGGCTTTGCATTGTCATGGTAGAAAATTATTCGATTCTTCTTTCGTGGTCTCTTAACTCAAATAGCCTCCTCTAAGCAATCGAATTGGGTCAGATACACATTGCTGTTCAAATTCTTCTGCTTTTGGCCACTTCTATCTGCAATGCACCAAAAAATCACCAAACACAGAGCATGACTTCTTTACAAAAATGTGACTTTGGAGTTGGCGGAGGTGTGTCTCCTTTGTCGACCCAGTGGTGTTTTCTCTTCGAGTTTTTGTACAGCAACCACTTCTCATCACCCGTTTCAAAACAATCAAGGAACGCGGTCTGTTGTTGAAGCTCAAGAAGTTTCGACAAGATGCATACTCGCTCTTCTTTGTTGTTTTGGTAAACTTGGTGTGGCACCCACAAGCTTATTTCCCAAACCTTAGATGCGCTAAATTTATTGATTCAAATGTTGAACACAAATAAAGCACTAACCTTGCCGAGTTGATGAAGATGCCGATAGATTGTCTTGTGGCTCACTCACTTCCCGATTACCCATACGAATCAATTTTTGTCCGTAATTTTCCATCATTATCCGGATAATTAACAAATAAATTTTGACCTGATAGTTTGACATCTCCAGAAAAAAGAAAACCAGCATTTCCACATCGCTGTTAAAAAATAGCCCGCATATTGAAATGCTTTGTGCAATCTCAAAAATCCAGTTCTAACAAAAATAAACGAAAATTCCAGTCTTTTTTAATTTTTTAATAACAGCTTTTTCACCTAAATATTATTTCTGTAACAAAATTTTGTCTAATCCCACATAAATCCGCTCAGTCTGCTGGCTTCCATGAAGTTAATTTTGTGCAATTTCCTTACGATCGTCTTACAAGTTCTCACTTTTCGCCAAAGCCTTTGGGTGTTTCAAACCTATATAGAGAAAAAGGAGGTCTTGTGGGATTTTTTTCCTTTCTTCACTCAAAAATAATGACTGAAAAGTATCGCCCCTCATCCCAACCCCACTTTCTCTTTTTTTCTCAGTACAAAAGAGAAAGCTGGGTGCACAATTTTTTGTAGAGAGAGAATTTCTTTCCTTTCAGTTTTATGAGTGTAAAATATTTTGATGGAGAAAACCTCGAAGCTGCACTTGATTGAACTTGGTGAACACTTTGTTTACCTCTATCACCTGGAATTCTGTTTCGGGGTGGACTCAATGTTTTCTACTTCTTTTTTTTAAACTTTTTTTGGAAGCATTGATAGGTAAGAGATGTGCAGCTAGAGTGGGGTTTAAAAAAGAAAAGGGATCAGTGAAATATTCTGCGAGTCGGATTTATTATTTTAGTTATTTGGGTGTAACTAGGTATATAAATGAGTTTTTGTACATTTGTTTTTATGTTTGGTTTTGAATAATGCATTGGGAATAGGGTTTATTAAAGAATATAGAGTAACTAAAAAATGAGAAAAAGGATTATTTCCATGCACAATTTTGTATAAAATTAGATACAAAAGACAAAATTTCATTGCAGCCATCCGCCGCATATAACGCATATATCTTATACAACTGACTTGGTTGGTCCTGAAGTAAATTCTATAGATGACCATAGATACAACGACCTATCAGTACAACGACTCCCTATGCTCGTCCCAATGAAGAAAAAAAGCCTCAATATAATGACTCTTTGGTAAACACACTTATGAGAGTACCTGCATACTTTATAGTGCCAAAAAACAATTTTTTAACTTAGTTTTGCTAACTGGGACCATAAAAACCTTTTTATGCATATTTTTTACACATCCATTGTCAAAAGAACTCGATATAACAATGCCCCGTTATACAGAAGAGGTTCAACACATGAAGGGATGATTGCGTCGAAAAAAGACAAAGCAAAAAATGTAAATGCGTATCAGAAGTTTTGTCGGACCATGTAGATTAGAGCCTTTTTCGTCGTATTCCAGTAAAAAAAACATGGTAAAAAGGCAAGGAAAGGCAAAAAAAATATTCCGTTTTTTTTGGGGGGGGGGGCGTGGAAGTAGAGGAGTACGGTGGTGATTATAATCCAGTAGAGTCCATATTCTGGTAAAATTAATATTCTGTATTTTAGCTGAAAATGACTTGTTTAAATCTGTTAAGCTACGTCTACAATGTTAGCGTTCGTTTGTGACTGAAATGTGACCCCAGACTGTAGATGTAGAATTTGTATGCAATAGAAGGCCACTATCGCACTTGAACGTCAGCATTGTAGACAAGATTTTACACATTAACTTGTGACCTTGATTGAATTGTTCTCTCTCTTGCTTTCTCTATGTTAATTCAACACCTTAAACTTTCTCTTCCCACTAAAAAAGCCAATTTGTTAGGAGACATCCTGAAACACTTCTATCCCAACTAACTCAAATTTCTTAAGGTAATGTCTATTTTCTAGTGTTTTGGTTATCCTAATTTTTCTTTTTTAATTTATGACTATCCTATAAGAGCATTTCTAATGCTCGCATGCAATAGTCACATTTGGCTGTGGCTCTCGTGTTTGTATGTGGCTCATATCTGAGTTCCTAGCAGAAGAAATGGTCAACAGGTTACTGAGTACTGTGTCTAAAATTCAAAAGTAGATAGAATTAATTTGTGCCAGATTTAATATTTTCTTCAGAATAGCTTAGCCAAACTAAACACGTGAAATCGTAGAGTATAGCTGTCGCGTCCATTCTGCCCAGTGCATTCAGTCAAATTTTTTGTTTTTGTTTATCTTTCTTGTTTATGACAATTTCCAATGAGCAAATTCTTTCACGAACGAAGACTTTTGTGTCAGAAGAACCACAAAATGGATTTTGGATATAAAAAAATAGACGAAATATATGGCTAGACTCGACAAGCCAAACGCAACAACCACAGAGTGTCCACAATGAAAACCAAAGCTAAAAGTCACTAAGTCACTTTATGGGACCAATGTTTGATTGAGTAAAAAATATACAAACCTCATGTAAATTACCTAAATTTACTGTTTAATTTTAGATAAAGTCTTCAGTATAAGATTGACCATTTTTTACAATTTGAGATATGAGCCAGAGGCTAGACACGACAGCCACACGCAACCATTGTATGCAGACGCTAAGACCAACTTTTCATGCTTTATTTTGATCAGGTATCAGAATATGCGTTTTTTTCGTTGTCATGGAAGTAACTAAGACGCCTATAGATTTTAGGTTGGGTTACTAATTTGAGGCTTGCTCTCCAACTTAAAAGCCTAAGCAATTTTTTTTATTAAGTTTTGGAATTTAACAAACATTTGATTAATATTTTTTCGCTTCTTTCATAAAGAAAGAAAAAAAATAAATTCTGTTCTTTGACTTTTGATATGAAGAATTTAAATAGAAGCAAACACCCATTTATGGTCAAAAATGCATATTTAATATTTAAGTACGTCATTTATTTATTATATTGTTTGGAAAATTCGCGGCCTCCTTCAAACTTTGATTCCGAACAGCTTTATTAACAAAAAAAATCTCTTTCGGATTCTATTGTCTTTTCCCAACGTTATTTGAGACGAGAAATACCTTTCAGAAAGAATCCAGAATGCTTGCTGGCAAAGTAGATTTCCAAATCTTGGCAAATTTCTTTTACATTTCTGTCTTTACATTTCCATGTAAGCCGAAAGCTGAAAATCAGGAAAAAAGAAAAAATACCGAGGCCTAGTTGTAAAGTTACTTGATGATGGTTCTATAGAACTTCACAAAACTATGAGATAGTCTGTCAGAGCTAAATTTGGAGAGTATGACATATGAGGAAGTACTTACCACTCAGTAATTATCACTTAGTTCGGACAGCTTTTCCTAGGTTTTCTTTGCTCCATGAGGTTATATGTTTACTTTTGCAAGGAGGCCACGAATGTTCCAAACAAACTAATATCTTTTTTATTAACTTTTTGTAGTTTAGAGCCGGATGAAAGCCATTTTGTTGCTTTTTCATGGCTCTTGGAAGTTGGCTAAAGACAACCAAAAAGAATTTAACCCCGCCAAAATGTTTTCTATTTTATTTTCTATGATACTAACTGTGCAGCAATGTTGTGGAGATGCCAGAGTGCTGGAGCGGTATGAGCGGCAGTTGAACAGTTTACAGAACAAGATGAACAAGGGTCGTCCCATAATCGTGAATGGCAAGCTCAAGAGGTGAGCCTTTACTATAAATTTTGTCTTCGTGTTATATGTAATGTTTCATATAATACATGCGATAGCATTGTATGTTTATTTCTTTTCCCTGTCCAAATTCTAAATTTTCAGATTTCGTTGCATTGAGGAATACGTATTAGTGGATGACATGGGTAATCCGATTGAGTCTAGCAGCAGTCTGCCCAGCTTTTCGTTAGCCCACAGAGCAGCTCAATCCCAGCAGCAGTATTACACCAAAAAGGCGACTGGTCTTTTTTCCTCACCCACTACCCTGTCTTCCACGCCGACCACAAATATTTGGAGCAGCACTCCTTTGCCCAATCATTTGCCTGATCTGATGGCTGATTCACCCGGTCCGCTGACCTCTCATTTGGGCATCAAAAAACTTCCTGTGGTTGAGAAAAGAAAAAGCGATCACAGGTAAGTTTAAAAAACTATTTATAAAAAAGACGACTGAAATAAAAATAGGTAAAAAGTTTGGTATTATTGGTTTGTAGCTCCCTTCAGATGTCAAATGCTTATTTTTTAATTATGTGGCGTCAATGTAGAATTTTTCATTTTCTGATGTCTTTTTCGTGTTTTGCGTAGTAAATTTTCGTCATTTTCCACTATACTTTTTAGAATTCTTTATAATTTTTTTTTGGTAATTATGCAGTTCTTCACTTCCCATCAAGATTTTTAAAGTAAAGTCACGACGCTGAACGCGAATGTACCACATTGCGACAGCTCTGATGATAATCTTTAAACCACCGATAGGATCCAAATTATTGAAATTGCGAATCGCACCTTGAAGGCGAAGAAGTTTTAATAAATTGACTTAATCCAAAAAGCTCTTACGATTCTTAGCAAAAACATGCTTAGCAAAAGAAAAATTAGCAAAAAGACCTTGTAACAAAAGAAAAATTAACAAGCAGACCGTGTAGCAAAACATTTAGTAACAAATTATCGCAGAAATTTTTCTTCGCGCAACAAACGCTACCGCTTAACAAATGTTCTTCTTAACAACTGGCCGCTTAAATTATGGTGTACAGTCTCTCAGTTTTTGAATAAAAAAAAGATCTGGTCAAAACAACGCAAATTCAAATAGTTATGGCTAGAGACCGGATTCGTATGCCAAAAAGTTCGATCTACAGCTGGGTCCGGCCATTTTTTACCTTAATTTTTGACATCTTTTGCTAATTTTGATATCGATGTCTCTAAGGCAAAAAATCGCAAGAATTCTGAATTTGCCAGTCGTTTTTAAACAACTCAGCAATTCACCTTTAAAAATTCTCAATTTAACCCTCGATTTCAACTCTTAATTCAATCCATTAAATTAAAAGTTGGATTTTTTAAAGGTGAAATTGTTGAGTTGATTAAAAACGACTGACAAATTCAGAATCCTTACAATTTTTTGCCTCAGAGACATCGATATCAAAATTGGCAAAAGATGTCAAAAATTGAAGTAAAAAATGGCCGGACCCAGCTGTGCATCGAACTTTTTGGCAAACGAATCCGGTCTCTAGTTATGGCCAAGATTTTGAACCATCTTGTAAGACGTTTGATTTCTATTGTGACATTTGTCGGCGGCAATTACCGGACAGCTTTAAATTCAGACAATGGCGTAGAGCTAATAAAAATGCTAGATTCACAAAACTTACATAGAAAGTTAGACAAAATGTTTTCAGTGATTTGTTAACAATCTCAAAAGAATTTAGCAGAAGATCTCTGGAAAAAACAAAAACAAAAGGAAATAAATCACTTCCTGTTTCCTCTACTGAAATGGAGGTGGGGCAATTTGCATTACTTTAAAAAAGCGACTTTTTACATGAGTGGAACATATTTTTAGTATGCCGATGGCCCCTACTATGACAATAATGAGGCTGAGCATTTGCCAGTAAGAGAAAGCAACAATCGAAGGCTGAAGTACAGAAGAAAGGGTTCGTATATACAGTTGGAGAAAAAAGTTGATCCTGAAGAGTAAATTTAGCATATTATTATCTTTGGAGACATAAATTTTCACAACTATATTTCGTTGCGAGAATTCTGTATTTACTATTTGATGCAGTTTTACGTGCTCTACAAAACTGCTGCATTCAATTTAATTTTGTACTCATCTCTTAAGGTCTTTTTCCTCATCTTTAGAACAGTTTGATCTTACTGACGAAAAAAGTTATTCCAGGGCCAACGGCACTATTTCAAAATGATGCACGATGCTCAAGGCTATATAACTAAGTATTAAATAGATCTCTTGCTTTTATGCGGCTTTAAATAAATGTTTATCGTAAAAATGCATAAATAATTGTTCTGGACTAACTTTTTTCATCAGTGAAATTAACAACAGTCCTAAAAAAAGACCATAATCGATGACTACACAAATAAAATTGAATTCAGCAGTTTTGTAGAGCCCGTAAAACTGCATCAAACAGTAAATACAGAATTCTCGCATCGAAATATAGTTGTGGAAATTTATGGCTATAAAGATAATAATGTGCTAAAATTACTCTTCAGGATTAACTTTTTTCCACAACTGTATTTGCATTGCATTTTTCAATGGCAATTGTTTTTTTTATCGTCTTAAAACTTTTTATAACTATTTTTAATAATCATTATAGTCATTTTTATAATGTATTTGGTAAGAGAAAACTTCCCAAACCAACTTTTAGCTAATTTTGCAATATTTATTGATCAAGTAATTCCTAATATACGTCAGTATGCACCATTATAAAGTTAGCAATCGGTGCATAGAATTAAAGTTAAAGATAAAGATGAAAGTTTTTTGTACAATAGTGGACAAAAAACTTGCATCAACCAATTTTTTGGCACACTTTGGCGCGTATCTTTTAACAGACTATTTTTTGATGCAAATGTCAAAAGCAAAAATATTAAACAGACTCTTGGCTACATTTTGGCTACAAATGTATCTGATTGTGTTTTCACATAAAGGCATTACCAACGCATTTTTTGCAGTGACATCATTTTTCAGGCGGAAAAAAGACTTGCATCAGCTTCAAGTGCGATTATTTTAGAAAAAGTCCACAAGATTTCGTTTAAAGACTTTATTCAGCACTAATACTTCGTCGCATAACCCTTCGCCCCCGGAGGGGGCGTAGGGGGCTTGAAGGGTTGGAGATGCGTGCATAGATTTACCTGTACGATCGATGCGAACATTGTTGGTGTGGATATTTTTGGGGTTATATAAGTGGGTATAATACAGCAGTACAAAAATTGTCTCTAGATATAGACATCCTAGGTGTACCGTCAGAGACTGTACGGTATAATTTATTATAAATCGAACCAAACTCTGACTTGATTTTGATTGCCTGATTATTTCACACTACTGGGTTGTGTATTAAAAAAGACTAACTTCATATGTTTACTTTTTTACAGGTTCTTATTTCACGGAAGATACAGAGAATGACTACAACTCATTGGCGGGTTCTCCTAACATAGACGCATACTATTCAGGGATGACCAGAAGGTTTCCTTCAGTGCTTCATGTAAACTTTAAAAGAATTTCACAAAAAATATTAAAACCGATGGATGTAAAAAGCAGAGTTGTAAAAATTTTTGAACAAAATCTAAAACATGTTCCCATACACATATGCATGTTAGAACGCTAGTAAAAACCAACAAAATTTCTAGCGCCATCGACCATTGATGCCTGAATCAGTAGATGCTATTTATGATGACGAATTTGATCTTCTAGACACTTCTTTCTCATACAAAAGCCAACAAAAAGGCATTAATAAACAGCAACGGTCTATTTTTGTACCCAAAATAGTTTCCGCTGATAGAAGAAAACCTGGCACAACCCAACAGTTTTGGCAAAACAGCAAGGAGAACTCAGGTAGCAGCCATTCAAACCCACCAGAAGCTCAATTTAAATCTATTTCTATGGAGAGAGACAGCGTAAACAATAGACCAAACGACGATTTGAAGTCAGCTGAGGAAGTAAAAAGATCAGAGATTAATGAGCACTGGCCAGATGGCACGAACAAGAATATCTCTAATGTGAAGTGCTATCATAGTGGTAAACATTTGCTTAAATTACAATTAACACACTCAGGCTTGACGGTAAGACCAGCTCAAAGAGTTGGCCATTTACATTTTTGCGATATTGCCATGCGATATATTTGGCCTGCGAGAACTTGCGATGTGATTTTGCAATTTTTAGAATTTGCGATGCTATTTGCGATATTTTTGAAATGTCTGCGTGCAACATTGCGATGCGATATTTTTGGTTCAAATTTACTGCGAGCGAGCGATATTTGCGATGCGATATATTGCTCGTGGCCAGCTCTACTTTCTTCGCACTGTAACTCTTCTCGTACTGGCGACCGGCGACTGGCGATTGGCTGTGGCGACTGGCGACTCATTGTACGCACCAAATCGCTACAGCCAATCGCCAGTCGCCGTCGCCTCATTGTACGCGAGGCTTAAGTCGCACACATCTTATCCTTATAAAAACGCCACACCAACTCGTAACCTTAAATTTAAAATTTGATTTTGGCGCCAAAACAAAATTTGAAATCAAAAATTGTTTATTACCGAAAAAATTCATGAGCATTGCAAAACGTGCTAAAAAATGCGTTATGCAAAATTATTATTTGTTAGATCGCTGTCATAACAACTTGTAAAAATGAGAAGGTTTTAAAAATTTCAAAATGCTAAGAGCTAATACTAAGTAATTTAAATTATTATAGAACCTCCATTAATCCTCCCCCTCTTTCTCGTCGCAACGATCGGTGGTCAATGACTTTTTACAAATAAACTATTCGACAATCAGATATTCACACCATATTCAAAAATGTAATTGATATTCAGGGCAACATTTTTGAGAGTGGTGTCAGTATCTAATTGTCGAGAAGTTAATTTATAAAAAGTCGTTGATTGCAACTACAGAGGAGAGAGGTTATACGGTTGTACGATATGATAAAAATTCAAACCTATAAAAAAATTCCAAAGTTAATATTGTATTAGAAAGACATACGTTGTTCTCACTCGCCTCATGAAACTCGTTTAGGAGAACACAAAAAAGTAGAGTGTAAATTCCCACCGAAGCCACCAACTCAATCACACCACTCTTCTACTTCTCCTCCACAAAACGATAGAGGAATGCCGAAAGGAATGTCGGATGCCCTTCAAATGTCTCCCGAAAACTGTCAGAAAGTGATTAGTTATGCCAAAATGTTCGGTGTGTCTAATCCCCAAACGTGGGTGCGTAATAACTGTGTCTTTGTGCAAACATTTGTTCATGCTCCTTGTCACGATATAAACACATTTGTAGACTCTTGCTTCAAAAAGAAATTTGCTTAGATGTGAAACATAAACGTTGTTTAGTAAAACATTAATATCGTTCATTATAAAGTTGGTTAATAAAACTCATAAAACTGTTATTTTACAAGAAATAATAAAGATTATATTTGCCGCAGTCAGGAATGAATAAAGTGCAAGGCATAATTATACGAACACCCCTAATTTCGCGCGGGGCGGTGCCATCACTGATGCTGGCGACAGGGCCCCTGATCCCTGATGCTAGAAAAAAAAAAACCCTCCCAAAAAAAACCCCTTCCAAAAAAAACCTCCTAATGCGGTACAAGCTGACCCAGCAACTGATGCCAGCACACAAACACAAACAAAAACCACTATCAAAAAGCTATGATACTGGCGATTGGAGAAATAGAGAGTATATATAAGAATGAAACAAGTTCAAAGTGCTGGGTTTGACAAGAAACTGCAAAGGTTAGAGAAACTTTTTTCTTTTGCGTCATATAATTATCATTATGTACGTATTGCGTAATATTTTTAGATGGACAGTTTTTATTAGATATTCCCTCCCACAAGGGAGAATGGGAGGAGATATCGGTATGACCCGCGGCCGGGTAAAGCATATGCATGTCCTAAAAAATCCGGTATCCGTACGGATTCCGGTTTTTTGCCACCACCGGATCAGGAATCCGATTCTTTCCCATAAATCCTGTCCGGAATCCCTCTGGTACCTCCATCCTCCAGCACTAGCTAGAAATATGTCTGTGTGTCGCGCTGCTCAAAGAAAACGTGTTCGGTCGACAAATAACCAATCTTGGACCATTATTGAAGCTGTATTTGCTAGTATTTTGTTTGTTGTAGTTGTTGCAGTTATTTGGTTGTTATTATTTTTTTTTAACGGCTAAATTAAAAAAGAACCATGGATTTTTCCTGTCAAATCTGTACTTTTGTTTTTAAATTTGATCGTTTTGCAAGAATGATCTCTTATACTATTTATTTTTCAGAATATAGCTCTGCATGTTCTCTTTCGAATAAAGCATCAGTTGACTCAGTGTCGTCATAAAGCATTAGATATTAAGGTCTTTGAATAAAGCGAAATTTCATCAACAATTTGCTTTATTCAATATTTTTTAATATCCTTCATTTTATAACAGCATTAAATCAGTTAATAGTATTAATACTTTGAATTAGCGACGGTTTTTTACCTAGTTGCGGCTATGCGGCTGCGGCTATTTTGCAAAAACCAAATGCGGCTGCGGCTATTTTGCAAAAACCAAATGCGGCTGCAGCTGCGGCTATTTTTGGCATAGTGGTGCGGCTAGCCGCAAATGCGGCTGCGGCTAGCCGCAACCGCGACCGTCCCTACTTTGAATAAGGGATTATTTACCCCTAAGCTACCTCCAAGTCAACGAGTTCTTTCCTTTTGGCTAAACTACTTTATATCGTCCTCGCCTAAAAATGTATTCTATCTATTTTTAATGCAGCTTTAGCACTAAAAACATACAGAAAACATGTTCTTAAGCGCTGTTGACACGTTTCGGGCAAAAAATATTGGCGCTGGTGTCATATAACCCCCCCCGCACATTGAACCGCTAAACGCCCAAAATCAAAATTTAAAGCCATTTTTTAAAGAGCTTCTCAGTCATTTTTCTTACTCACATAGAATGAAAAGACATTGAACATAGATTCCACAACAGGGACCTACCCCATAAAGAAGCTTTGGAATGCATTTTGTTTTTATGCTCCACAGTGTGCTCAAGTGTTTGGTCTTTAGGTATGCCTGTGCGAGCATCCCAACCCAAAGGAGGCTTACACGAGAAAATCATAGGGACTAATCCAAGCAGTACTCCTGACCGTAAATGCATTTGGAAGCTGTTTTAGGGAACTTTTAAACACTTTCTAAGTCAATATAATGCGCCCCCCAGTGCATAAGTACCCAAAAAATATTGAGAAGACACATTGAAGCACTTTTTTGGGGAAAAGAAGTTTGAGTTTTTGCCTTGGGGGACCAAGGTAATTTAGGTCTGGAGGGTACCTGGATACCAAAAAAGATGGGATTTGAACATAG
>BBSZ01013464.1:9559-33522 GCA_000981365.1 Subanguina moxae
CAGTAGAGTCGTTCATTTTTTTTTAATATTTTTTATTAAATTTGGTACTACTGTACATAGCTTTGTCAACTGGGCTCTACCGCATAGAAAGAAGGGTTAAATACCCTTCCTAAGCTTAGAAAAAAAGTGCAGCATTCTTTTTCTCGCATTTGTTTTACTAGTAAAAGTTCTTTCTATTAACAACAGTTTTCTTTTTTAGTCCGATGATGCAGAGAAGTTGAGAGTGGCTCTTCGCGCCGCCTTGGATTGTGGTTATCGATACATAGACACAGGTATTGGAAAAATTTTGCTGTAATTGACTATGAATAAGCTTTAAACCATACTTCAAACTTGGTACGCTGCTTTGGATGTAAGCTTTTAATGTAGTTCATTGCGACTCATTGCTGACGTTGAAGGCATACAAAGTAGACGCTTAAATTTTTTTGGGTCAGAGTTAACATCGATGTTTTCTTACTATTCGGTTGATGCATTATTAAGGTCGGTTTTTTGTGTTAAATGTTTTTGTTAAAAGTTAACTGCTTGACGTCTCTTTTTTTGACTATATGCATCATTATTTTAGTAGCAAAATCCGAGTCGAAAAACATCTGCACATCCGTCATATCTTGCTCTATCACTTTGAAAAAGGGTGAGCAGCAGAACAGTCAATGCGAGAACACAACGACGTTTTTGGCAAAGGAACAATCAGCAAAAGGCAAGGCCAAAGGTGCTTCAAGTCTGGCGACACAAGCTGGGAAGATGAATAAAGTTGAAGCTGTCCGTCGGATTTTGATGAACAAGCAATTTTGCTGGCCGTGGAACTGGATGAAAGCTTGACGACAGGAATGCTGACTGAAGGTTTCCGGATGGTTCAATCCACCCTCACTTCTTTACCCGTGGAAGAGATCGTCTGCCAAGTAGATGGAAAGCCGTTACTGAAGTAAAGGATAAGAACGCATCAGAGTAATCAATTGAAAATATTTAGTTGCGGACTTTTGCTTGGTGTTGTTGAATAAAACTTGAAACAAAAAAACTGATGAGGTCTGACTCCGGTATTTTCCTATTGTTCCATTAAATTTGTTTGCCTATTGCTGCTTGAACTGGTTGTGAAAAAAAATTGTTTTTAGCCGCTCTCTACAAAAACGAAGCCGTTATTGGCGGTGTTCTCCAAGAGTATTATGATGCAGGAAAACTCAAAAGAGAGGATCTTTTTTTGGTGACAAAGGTGAGTTTCCGGCACAACATGCATGTCAACTATTATTAAGTTTAAGAATAAATTTGCTTTTACAGCTACCTTTCTATGGCCATGGACATGCAGAGAAGTTTTTGAAAGAGTCGTTGAGCAATTTGAAGACAGATTTCATTGATTTGTATCTCATACACATGCCTCTTCCGAGCAAGGTGTTTTTAGAAAACAATAAAATAGAATGTATTTTAGTCGCTTAACTTTACCTAAAATTTTAAGCTCGGTCCTGGAGGAGAAGATGCTTTGAGAGTTGAAGGAGAAATTGTTCCTGAGCTAATTCCAGTAATTCTCTTCTTTTTACACCCCTTTTTTGGATTCTGAATTTGCCAGTCGTTTTTGTAGACAACTCTACAATTTCACCTATAAAAAATCCAACTCTCGATTTAGTCCGTTAAATCGAGCTTGGACTTTTTAAAGGTGAAATTGTTGAGTTGTTGTAAAGACGACCGGCAAGTTAAAAATCCTCACGATTTTTTGCCTTAGAGAGATCAACATCAAAATGGGCAAAGGATGTCAAAAATTAAGGACAATTAATGGTTGGACCCAGCTGTGGATCCAACTTTTTGGCATACGAATCCGGTCTCTAGTGATTATACGGTTTACGGCTGCAGCTGGTCGCCGCCACGATCTGCCCTTATTATAGCTCTTTTCCCAGCAGTAAATATTTTTGAAAGATTTGCTTTCAGCTTATTGAAACTTGGCGTTTTCTCGAGAACCACTACAAGGCTGGCATATTGAGGTCAATTGGTATATCTAACTTTAATGCCAAACAAATTCAAGAAATCTACGACCAAGCAGAAGTCAAGCCACACAATTTGCAAATAGAGCTGCACATTCTACATCCCCAAAATGAACTGGTCGAGTTGTGCAAAAAGTTGAAAATCTCTGTCACTTCTTATGGTCCTCTTGGTTCACCTGGCTCTGCAATTGTTCGAGGCGGCCTGCAAGGGAATTGCTTGAGCAATCCTATAGTTGTGGAACTGGCAAAAAAGTACAGCAAGTCTCCGGCACAGGTCTTTTGTAAATCTCGTTATTAATTTTTATGCATCAAATGTTGTTTGCAGATTCTGCTGAGACAGATATTGCAACGAGGCTTGTCTGTGATCCCTAAAAGCACTCATCCTCAACGAGTCAGCGAGAACTTCAATGTGTTTGACTTTGAATTGAGTGAAGGTGATATGAAGCGATTTGATGAGATCAAAGAAAGGGTCCAGTTGTTCCACTTTGGATTGTAAGTTGACTAAAAAAATGAAACATACATCACTTCCAAAATAGCTTATTGAAAAAGTTTTCACTTACAAGAGGCAACTGCCACCATGTTTGACATGAAGATTCTGAAAGGCAAATCTTGTCGGGCATGGTTGGTTTACTATAGTCGAACTTCGATAACACGTCACACCAAAAAGTTGGATCCACAGCTGGGTCCGACCATTGTTTTACCTCAATTTTTGACATCTTTTGCCAATTTTGATATTGATGTCTCTAAGGAAAAAAATCGTAGGGATTCGGAATTTGCCGGTCGTTTTTAAAAAAGTCAGCATTATTGCCTTTGATAACACGTCACCTATTTTCGAAAAAGGGGTAACGTGTTATCGAAGTTGAGCTTTTTTCAAGGCGAAATTGGTGAGCTGTATAAAAAAAAACTGGCAAATTCAGAATCCTTGCAATTTTTTGCCTTAAAGACATTAATATTAAAATTGGTAAAAGATGACAAAAATTGATGTAAAACAATGGTCGGACCCAGCTGTGGATCCAACTTTTTGGGATGACGGATCAATGAGACTTGATTGTGTATGGGATTTCAGGATTTCGGCCAGTAGAAAGAAAAAATTAAAATGACAAGCTAATAAATATTTTAGAAATACAAACTACATGTAACAACTTGTTACTAACAAGTTAAGAGCAATAAAAATGAAAAAATTTATTGCGACCCCTATATGGAGTTTGATTTTTGAACATGGGACTGCCTTTAGGTGAACTTTCTATTCGGTGATCGTTATATCGAGTTTTGACTGTAACTGTTATTCCGTATAACTTTTATTACTCTTCCCACCTCTCTCGTCACAACGGTCGGTGGTCAATGTTTTTTTACGGCTCAACCACCGACAATTGGGTACTGACACTATAATCAAAAATATAGCCTTGAATATCAGCTATGTTTTTGAGTATGGTGTCAGTACCCAATTGTCGGGTGGTCGAGCCGTAAAAAATCGCTGACCACTGACCGTGGTGACGAGGGAAGGGGGAGGATTAGCATAGGTTATACGGTATTTATCCACAGCAAAAAATCACTTTTAGCTAAAAATTTTATAATATTGTTGATATATAAAATGCTTTTTTAGTGCTCGCCACCACCCTTACTACCCCTGGGCCAAATACACAGATGACCCGAGCGTGAACTACACCTATTAATTACTGTTTATTTCCCATCTTCGATGACCACAACAACAACAACCTATTTAAACAAATCTTTTAATATATTCTCTACTTCCTGTTTGTGCTTCTCCCCAATTGCTGTAGCCGTGCATGCTGTCTCTGGCCGTCCATTGTAGACCAACTGCAAATACACTTGTTGTTGATATAAATATTATCGTTAAAAAAAGATTACCTCAACGCCTAGAGCATTTCGAAACCTGCTGAAAACAAACTGCCAACAGCCTGAAATTTTAGTTGTAAATAGTCTTTTTGGGGGTTAATATTTTGATGCACCAATCACCAACATCTTTTGTAAAACAAAATAGAGCGTTTCACAGCGTCGTATAGCATTGCACACAACCTTTAGTATTTCATAGCTAGATTCGACTGTACATTTTGTTGTTGACACCTTGGCGTATCAAAATGTAGCTTAAAATCTAGGCCATAAAATGCCCAGGAGCCAACAACAAAGTTTATGTCTAAAAAACAATGCGAGAAAACACAGGCGAGAACAGAAAAAAGATGGTAACCAAATAGAAAGTGTGAAATAGACGCGTACTGTTGTACATTTTTGAAAATTTGACTTGTGAATACCGTATAACCACTATTAATCCTTCCCCCTCTCTCTTCACAACGGTCGGTGGTCAACGATTTTTTACTGCTCAACCACCCGACAATTGGGTACTGACACCATACTCAAAAATGTAGCTGAGATCCAGGGCTGTATTTTTTTGAGTATGGTGTCAGTACCCAATTGTCGGGTGGTTGAGTAGCAAAAAATGGTAGACCACCGACCGTTGTGACGAGAGAGGGGGGAGGATTAATAGAGGTATTAGAAGTTGAGTTAGAAAATGGAAAACAAAATTAAATTTAACAAAAAGACACACCCGCATTTCTCGGCTCTTCTTGCGACCACACACAAACTGTAATGTAAAAAAAAGACTAAACTGGTTTTTAAACAAGTAAGATGTACCGCTAGTATTTGGAAAGGTATCCAGGGCTTTTTTTAACTCTTCCGTCGGGAATGGACATATACTTTCCAGACGGACGACGGCAATATCATTTATTTTTCTCTGCTGCAGTTCTGCTTCCAAAGTGACTGCATGCTTTCCACTTGTAAATACTAGCTAAAGTTAAACTTAAAAGGCGTCTGCTTTAAAGAACCATGTTTGATCGGGACAATTTCCCAAAACGACTTTGTAAATGTATTGCAGCTGGTGGTGGACATTTTGAGTGAATGGAAATAAAATTTATACACCAGTCGAAAGAAGAGAAATACGCCTTTTAAATGGCATCAAAAACACAATGTTTTGATTTAAGTATTACCTTTTTTACATTTTTAGGCTCCACCTTTGTAGTGTCATAGATGACAGGCTTGAAAAAAGTGTTAGGACCAAAGTCTTCGATATGTGACATAGCCATTGGATGACGCAGAAGTAGTTTTGGAGCTATAATAACCATTGGTTTTCGATATGGAGTTATAACCTAGAAAAATTTCTACATTTCATTAATTAGCTTTTTAACAGCTCATCAATACCTGCCTACGCAGCAAGTGGAAATATTGAGCACTTGTAGTGGGGTTTACAACCCACATATTCACATTGTCACAATCTACTGGAGACTGGCTCTCTTTGCTGTCGGTTAGCTGCAAGTATCTCTCGATATCTGCAATGTTCATGCAATTTTAAGTAAAAATTGCGTGCTTGTGGGTTATCCCCAATAAAAATAGAAAAATTTCAAAGTGTCTAGAAGTTTTTGACTCTACTGCGACGTATCCATTCTGCATATCTGAGGGTGAAAAGGCCAAGTTTGACATTTTATTGATTAGAGTAAGCTTTTAATCTGTTGTTATATTTTATTTACAAATTTAGACGCTCCCTGTAGGGAAGATTGCTGCCAACTTCCTCGATAATCCATTGCTCAAGCAACTGATGAACAAGATGCGTGCGTCTTACAACCTTCCCAATCGTAATACATGTACCCAAAGGTTCTCATTCTAGCAGAATTCGATCGCGTCCAGTGTAGTTTCAAAGAGATTTTAAAATTTATTTGTAAAATTTAAACAAACTTACGAGAACTACTGTGTTCTGGACCAGCTCCATCAAATCCTGTTTAAAATTGAATTTAGCAGGTGAATGTGACTATTTTCTACCAATATGACTTTTCATTACACACCATGAGGCAAAAGGAGCACCAGTCCAGTTTGAAAAAGCCATTTGTCTGAAATAAAAATTTGGCTTCACAAAGACTCAAAATTTTCTTTGTGAGTACAAGCTTCACATTTGTGCTTGCAAGAATGGCTCACACTCTTTATTTGTCTTACCTATATTTATTTGACCAGTTTTTTACTTATAAAGTCAGACTTATTAGCCATCATTTACAATGAAATCAAAATAAGTAGATAATAATAAAAAACTGCTATAGGGCAGAACCCCACCTGGGGGTTCAAACCTTGAAATAGTATCGAAAAAATTAATTTAATAAACCTACTCTCTCCAGTTGCAATAAGGTTGTCAATTGTAACTAAAGCAGTCAGTGTTAAAACAAAGAAAAATTAATTAAAAAACTTTGTGCCCCGTTGTAAAAATCTCCAAATTGAGCCTCCCAGATTACCAATCTTCTTGGGTTTTCCAGAGAAAATCCTAAAAAACGACAAATTTGCAAACAGACAACAGATAATACTAAACATTAGAGATGGCGATTTGCGTCCCAACAGGATCCTGTACAGGATTTTTGGCATGGGTTTATGACCAAAACCAGGAGCAGAATTTAAAAAATCAAAAAAACAGGATCCTGTACACGATTCTGGGTCAAAAACCAGGATAAACAGTCAAAAGTACCGTATTCAAATGAAAGAACAGCAAACTCGGTCAAAGGACTGTTGGCTACCTGCAAAATGAAGCGGCATGAATAGAATTGTTTAAAAGGATATTTAAAATTTGTTACTTCCAAAAATGATTTTTGGTCAGGCGATATGTTGTTCAATGGAATGCACACACAATCAGTTTCTTGATCAACCAAACTAACGTGTCGATGACTAAATAATATTTTATGATTACAGAAAATGTATACATATTTTCGCCTGTTTTTTTTGCCTCAAATTGAAATCCCATCCTTTTTAAAACAGTAGTCAAATCCAGTCTAAGGTTACCTAAATGTTGCTCTGCCGACCTAAAAGACTATTGAGTCAACAATAGCTGTGGTAGCTCTAAAACACTTACATCTTGTCCACACAGCCGAACACCATAGTTCTGCAGCAACAGCGATCCAAATGCAAGACTCTCAGCTGTGCTCCAGTCGATCGCTTTGCCTGACTTCAACCTTGCTAGCCGAGCGTCAACGTGAACCTTGCGGATGTGAGGATGTATAGTCTAAATCAATTGGTGTTGCTCCACAAATTAGTTGGAAACAACTCACAAAACTTTCTGTTGGAAATTCCACAGACTTGGCACCAATAAACCGCAGCAGATCTTCATTCACTCCGGTATCCCATTGAGTAATTGCAGCTGGAGCTTGAGTAAATCCTTGCCAATTACCTCTCAAACGATCTACGCTAAAAAATTATTGGCTTGCTGAGTCAATAATGTAAATAAAATTTAGGAAGCCCTCTAAAGGAGATGAGAAACTCATGTGCTCCTAGCAGATCAAAGACTTTGACTAAAGTGCACTTATCGCATTTACTCTAATAAGCGGGCACCCCTAAATTCAAAAAAATGTGTTTGTGGCATTGTGTTTTTGACCTATGTTCTGCTTGTGTCTTCTGGCCCAGAAGTTCTGGGCATGTTATATACCAAAATGTAGCCTAGATTATATAAAAATTATATAGATTATATAAGCTATATTTTGGTATAGAATATGCCCAGAAGACACCAGCAGAACATAGGTCAAAAACACAATGCCACAAACACATGTTTTTGAATTTAGGGGTGTCCGCTTATTAGAGTAAATAGGGTAATTACAATCTTTTGCAACTTTTTTGTGTTTGCTTGGTCCTCCGAGGGACACGGCAAGGTGACCGGAATGTACTTAATGTTTTTATTGCAAATACCTTAAGCAAATCACAAGCTTTCCTATCACAGACTTATAAAAAATTTTAATTAAATGACAGACTGGTCTAGGCTGTCCGGCGGGTCAAGAAGGTTAAGGGTGTCCAGGCATCCAGTAAATTTGGGAGGTCTAACGGGTTTACGTTCTACAGAGGTTCCTAAAGATTTGGAGCGCTTCTGTATACAACTAAGCCTTAGGCTTAGGGTAAGCCAGCACATGTTAGCTGTGAAGCAGGATAGTTCAAGTGATCCAAAGGCTCCAGTAGGTCAATTGAGTTGAGGGCACAAGGACTCCAGGGGGTCTAGGGGTTCAGCGTGTCCAGAAAATCCAGCAAATCCATAATGTCAATGGGTCCAGAGGTTCACCTTGGTCTCCAAGGCAAGAGTGTTGGTCAAAAAGTTATTAAAAGTTACTAAAAACATGTTTTCTACATGTTGACAGCCTTAAAACGTTGAAATAACTCTCAACTCAATGGCTTAAGTAAGTTACGGCCAACAATTTTAATAAAAGTAACCTGGCTGCAACTTTGTCGGCATCTACGGCTTCCAGATCTTCAGTCAACTCATGATTGTGTTGTTGGAAGCATTGGGCTGCTTCTTCCAGGGAGAAAACTCCTTCTTGCGATAGCCTCTGTGAATACTTGTCCACCAGACACTGCTGCTGTTTGATTGCTTTGTACATGACTCAAAATAACATTAGTAAAGTAAAGAGGCATATTCACGCCCTTTAATGCCGACTTCTAAAGCTTGAATCTGCAGAGGACACCTTCATAATTCCCATTGCAAAATTTTGGGTTAATCTTTTTCTTATACAGTCCAGCCCCGATAAGCCGGCACCTCTGGAGACTGCTTCTTGGAGGGGGGTGGTACTGAGGACAACATTCCAGCCTGCTTGCGCTTCTTTCCTGCTGATGATCGGCTTCTCCACTTCCTCGGTGTCCATGGCTTCATCGTTATCCTCCTCCACCGCCCACTTTTTCGACAATTTCCGTGCAGATTTGATTTTATAATCATATTTTTAGAAAATTTTGCACCCAAATGCTAAGTATACCGGTTTATTCGGACTGTCGGCTTATCGGAACTCGACTGTATGTGCTTTTACGTTTTTGTATCTGATTCCCTTTTTCTTTTATCTTACCTTATTTATTTTATCTTACCTACGATCACTTATCTAACAAGGTATCACTTGTCTAAAAACAGTTTAAAAATAAGCAAATTGGAAGCAAGACTTGCTTCAACCTACTGAATTCTCGTTCGAATGTTTAAAACGTTTTTAGGCAAGTGATACCACTTTGTAAACCAGAATCACAGGCCTATGCAACAAGTCATAGACCTAACAATCACGAGTTCAATTCGATGTTAGAGTGAAAAGTGTCTCGGTCCAATTCAAGCCCTTGAAATTTGCGTTGAAGGGCATGGGTATGCCCCTTTAATGGTCAGGTCACAATGGAGGTATTAGTTTGAGCTAGGAGCTAAAAGAGTATGGTTGAAACAACTCATTTTTTCAACCCCCAGTTGGATGTGCTACCTCCATTGTGACCCTATTGAGTAATTTTTTAGGCCAAGCATAGAAATGAATAATTTTTCTGCCTCATTTGTGGTGCAAAACTTCGTACTGGGCTGGGTGAAAGTGGGATCATCCAGTTCATTATGACCATACCGCCTGTAGCACATCAAATTGATAAAGACATCTTTTCTATACTTTTGTCTGTATGCCAGCGCTAGCTTGCCCGCTTGCAGCACATTCTAAAACTTTATCGAATGAAAAGTTAGCTTTGCCTACTGTATTTCTTGTAATAAGCGCCTCGAATCGTTTGTTTTTTGATCAGCCTCTAGGAAGATGGCGTTTATAGTAGAGAGCAGGGACGGAGCCGATTTCTGATTTCTAGTTCTGATTTTCTGGTTTTCTGACTTTTTTGACGTTCTGATTTCTGTTTTCTGTTTCTGACTATTTTTTTAAAAGTCGGCTCCGTCCCTGGTAGAGAGCGTCTACCAGGGACTAGCGAATATTCGGGCCAGTTCAAATTGCGCCAAAATATTGGGTTGAGTAATAATTAACGATGGGTAGGATTGGGATTCTGAGTAGGATTGGGATTCTGAGTAGGATTGGGATTCCGGGCAGGATTGGGATTCCGGGTAGGATTGGTCTTCTGGCTAGGGTTGGGATTCCGGGTGAGGCGTCCCTGGAGCCCTACCCAAAACCCCAGCCCTACCCAAAACCCCAGCCCACCCAACCCTGATGCCGGCATCAGGGTGTAACAAAAATTTCAGCACACTCCGCTGTCGAAAAGTTGATTGCGTAGTGTGCTGGAATGCGAAGAATATATACAAATCGAACAAGTTCAAAATGCTGAGTTTGAGAAGAAACAGCAATGGTTAGAGAAGGCTTTTCTCTTTTGGAAATATTTTGTTGATATCATTATTATTATTGTTACATTATTCATGTTATTTTTACTGACTGCATCTATTCTTAGTCTTTTTGCAGGTTATTGTCTGTAAAATAAAAAAGTGGACTCAAAAAATTTTTTTATCCGACAACATCCGGCCGCATGTCGAGAGTCGCGTGGTACAATCGATCAAAGACAAGGGATGGGATCTGCCTCCTCATCCACCATATTCTCCTACTGAGGCCCCCACAGACTACCCCGTTAACCGCTCTGTAAAGAACTGACAAGTGAACAAAATTTACGCCGATTTGGATGAGCTTGTGGCCGACATCAAAGTGTGAATTGCCTCAAAAGGTTGCCATTTTTTCGCCCGTGGCATCGCTCGTCTACCGAGCAAATGGCAAGCAGTTATTGAAGTAAACGGTGAATATGCTCCAGAACGATCATTTAAACAAGTTTTTGAAGTTATTTTACTTTGCGTTGAATAAAAATGTATTGAAAAACGATCGTCAATTATTACTCAAGCCAATAAAACCAAAGTGATATCAAACATCTCGGCCGGGTGACTGGTCACCTGGGTGTGAGAAAGACGTGAATGCTTATTCATTGTTCAAAAATATCAAAAATGTTGGAAAAAACAATGGCCAACGGTCGTTTTACCGCTACAAAGTTCACAGCTCCAAACCTCAACATTTTCCCCATTGACATGAATGACAGGACAGTCGGCAGCCTTGGCTATGTCTGTGCAATGCAGTGACGACCGACCAATGTCTAATTTCATAACCAGTTTTTTTTTTGACATATATTTATTTCGGCAATACCCTTTTCTGTAGTGAAGGCTACTTGGTTGTTAATGACTACATGAATTGAGCCTCCGATCCGGAAATGAGGTACTTGGCTCAATGCTACAATCTCCCACACAATGCCCTAAACCAAGACTTTTTTTAACACTCTTCAATCTTTTTTTTTTGGAGATTGGCAATTTTAAGTAAGAATATCAAAATGTTTCTAAAAATATTGAAGACTGTTTTTCTTGACCTTTTTAGGAACTCGTTTTTCAGAAAAGAACTTGCCTACCGTATTTCCTCTATTAAAAGCCCCCCACCCCTAATTCAAAATCGTGTTTGTGGCATTGTGTTTTTGCCCTACTTTTTCCGGACAACTCTCAGGCAAATCACCACCCAAATTGTAGCTTATTGTTTTAGCTACAATTTGGGTGCTAAGTTGTCTGAGAGTCGTCCGAGAAAAGTAGGTCAAAAACACAATGCCAAAAACACGATTTTGAATTAGGGGTGGGGGCTTTTATTAGAGGAAATACGGTATTTCACCAAAAACATCCAAATTTGAGCTTTTAATATTTATTGTCCTTATCGTAACGCGGCTTTTCAAAACGTCCATTTCGATTTTTTATATATGAATATTTTAGAAGAAATTGGTCGGAAAATAAAATTTAACACTCTACCGCTAGGCCACCCAGCACAGGGTAAAAATCTAAATATTCCATTTCTCGGCCTTTTAAAAAGCTGTGTTTCGATAGGGCCAGCAGAGAGTTGACTGTATATACGCTCTTTTTCAAAAAAAAAATTCTTTTTTTTATAATCATTCTACCTGACCAGTAAACCCTCCATCTCCATGATGGTGGACACACAAAACACCATCCCCTGTCCGGCCTTCTTTGCAGTAATCACCCAGCTGGAGAGTCTGTGCTCTGGCTCTAGCCTTTCCAATGGCCATTGCAGACGATACCTCTAGATGTGATGGGTTGGGCAACATGCTACAGTGTACTGTGTCGCCGTCCTGGTTGGTGTAGTCAAAGTGGGAGGTCTGGTGGGTGAGCACGTCCCCTATGCCTTGCATTTCAGATGGGAATTCACTCTTCCCACGTATCTAAATCTTCTTCAGCGTTTCTTCGACGGCTTTTCTTTGATTAAAAATTACCTTGCGAAAGAGTTGAGCAGCGGGATAACGGAAAAGGACAGTTTGTAAGGCAAGTTTGCCTCTGTGCGCTCCATTAAAAATGAACTAAATTTGGGGAAAAAACTTGGTTAGAACTGATTAACGGGCGTCGAGGCAAAATCTGCACTCAATTCTATGTACCCTGTTTGCAGCAAGCTTTTGACTAGGGTTGTCGGATATCCGAAAATATCGGATATCCGATCCGATCCGTATCCGGTATCCGAAATTTTCGGATATCCGATCCGATATCCGATATCCGAAATTTTCGGATATCCGATCCGATCCGATATCCGATATCCGAAATTTTCGGATATCCGATCCGATCCGGTATCCGATATCCGAAAATATCGGATTCGGATATCCGATCCGTATCCGATATCCGAAATTTTCGGATATCCGATCCGATCCGATATCCGATATCCGAAATTTTCGGATATCCGATCCGTATCCGGTATCCGAAATTTTCGGATATCCGATCCGATATCCGATATCCGAAATTTTCGGATATCCGATCCGATCCGATATCCGATATCCGAAAAAATCCCGGATAATTTCGGATATTATCCGAAATCGGATATCCGATCCGACAACCCTACTTTTGACAGATTGCCCATCATTTCGAAAGCCACTTTGTAGCATTTCTCTTTTAGTTTCTTAAGTTTTTTACAGACAAATGCCTTCAAAGGAAAGACAAAATTAAAGTTCTGATACGCTTATCGCGTTCCCCGTAGTCGATCTACTCAAGAATTCTCAAAAGAAATTTAAAAAATTTTAAAATTTTCGAATTCCGTTCGAGACACGAAAATTCTCGTTTGACTTTTTGGCATTCTTCCTTTTTTCAATTTTTGTGGTCAAATTTCAAATCTCCACGCTTCTCTGAGAAAGCGTCATTTGTCGGAGATCTTTTCACCAATCGACGCAGAATCGCAAGCTGCACAACTTTGATTATGTCCACACGAATTTTTTGTCCCATTCCTGACCCACTTTTCAATAAAAGAATATATATTTTTTTTCAAAATCATATAAAAGTTTTTTTGGCCAAACTAGCCCTCATTTTTTTATTGCAGATTCCTCGAGCCAATAATCGGTTTAGTCTGAACAGAACTAAAAAATTGTGCCCGGAAGTGCCCTAAAAATTGAGTGTTTCGTTCGTTAACAAACAGCGCTATAGTAGAGGTTGAAGATATTTTTGCACAACACTTGGCTGGTGTTTGAATAATTTCAGCAAAATAAAAAAAAAACTTGGAATGCACCTCTTTGATGTCATACTGTCCACAGTTTTCCAGCAAAGAGGAGTAAAGTGCCACAGCAGATTCACTCCCTTCACCCGAATAACGTTTCAAAGTGGCGAATTTTGAGCCGAGAAATTTTTCCCAAGCCTACAACACAGTGTTGAATGACAGAAATAGGTGAACAAAATGGTAAATACCTTTGCTTTGAGCATAACCTTGAGCGCTTCCACTTTTTCGGCGTCACTAAGCTCGTTGATAAACAGCTTTTCGTATGTTTCTGCAAACCACTTCCTCTCACTCATGTTCTGAAAGCTTGTTTTATAAATATGCTAAAGGGTCAAAAACTAACAAACAAATCAGTTTTTGACTATTTTTTTTAAACTGACTACCGTATTCTCTCTAATAGAGCCGCACCCAAAGAGGGGGTGAAAAAATAGAGCAGCACTATCTATGAAAACCACAGCCTTAGGCATCTTGCCGGTTGCGGGTAAATTGCGGGTCGCCAAAATCGGGTCGGACAAAATCGGGCCAAAACATTCATCCGGGCTTTTGGAATCGCAGGAAGGTGGTAGTCTTTATTCTCAGTCATATTTTATTTATTTTTCCTAAAGCTTTGTTTTCTCTTTTCTGCTTAATTCTTAAGCTTAAAGAAGGTTTGACAAGGGTGGATTGCCGTTTTATAGACTTCTTTTCGACTTTTCCAAAAAAAAAAGTAAAAAGCACTACGTAAGACGGTATTTTAACTCTGTCAAATCTTCTTTAGAATACCCTAATTAATAGAAAAAATAATAATTTGAGAGCCTAAAAGTAAGAAAAAAAAATTCACACCAAGTGGACATCCATTTGGTTCGTTTGGTGCATGGAGAAACACCTAAACTTGTGAAGGTTCCTTGCAGCACAAACCGAACAGGAAAAATAAGCTTTGAAAAACCACGGCCAAAAAAAGCATAGCGCTACGAAAAAACCGCCATAACGAAATCATGGGATGAAACGTGTTCACACACCCGCGCCTTTCCCTTGTTTATAATCATGAAACTAAAGTCTCAAAAAATAGGTGAATCACTCTATAAAAATAGACTAGTGACTTGATCGGCAAGATTGAAAACGAGAAGCTGACTTAAAATAGTAGAATGAACATATCAATTAATTGTATGGGCTGGCCCGATTTTGTCTGACCCGATTTTGGCGACCCGCAATTTACCGTGTGCCATCTTGCCTACACTAGGTCAATAATTGGAAAAATCGTTTTGATTTGCGCTTTTTTCTCTCTTCCTAAAGCGTTCGCACCCCTTCCGGTGTGACACATCCGACTCCACGAAAAAACAGTATAAGCAGTGTGCATTGGACACAGTCGTGGTTGCAAGGGATGCACAAAGTTGGTTCAGGTGTTTTTTGCATAACGTCTCCCCTGTTGTACTGCGGCTGAAGGTGGCCATTTTGCGCGTTGTCCGGCTACGAGTTTTTCCGTATACTAATTGCCTTGAAGCCATTTCTATTAAAGTTAAACCTCGATTTAATGCCCCCGCCCCTGGACCAGCCCAAGTTAAATCGAGGGGGCCGTTAAATCGAGGATCGACTGTATAAGATATCAAAAAATTTTCCGAAGAAGTAGCAAAAACTACTACTAGTCACATAAATGGACCTGCAAATGCATGAATTCCACAGCAATCTGGCCAGAATACATCGATTTCAAATGAATCAAGAAGTCTTGCCCCGTAGCACTGCTTTTGTCATTGAGAGCCTCGTTCAGGGTCGATTGATCAAAACCATATAAACTTGGATCCAGTTCTGGGACTCTGAAATGAATTACTTATTCTTTGGTATGGAATAGATGTATAGGGCAGGCCAATTTTTTGCCCCTTTTGTTCTGACCATCACTTTTTTTTCTACGGCTTATTTCGAAAATCTGCAAAGGCGGTTTGACTCAGAATCAAAAAGCAAATTTTTGCCGCATAAAATGTTCTAATAGAGACTCCCCCCACCCTAGTTCAAAATCGTGTTTGTGGCATTGTGTTTTTGACCCACTTTTTCCAGGTGTCTCTCAGATAACTTACTACTTAAATTGTAGCTTATTGTCTTAGCTACAATTTGGGTGGTAAGCTGCCTGAGAGTCGTCTGGAAGAAGTGGGTCAAAAACACAATGCCAAAAACACGATTTTGAACTAGGGGGGGGGCTCTATTAGAACATTTACGGTAATAGAGTTTAATGTATATGATTTACAATGTGACTCTAAAGGTCCTCTCTTAAGGTACCGTATAACCTCTATTAATCCTCCCCCCCCCCTCCCTCATCACCACGGTCGGTGGTCAACCATTTTTTACTACTCAACCACTCAACAATTGGGTACTAACACCATACTCAAAAATACAGCCCTGGATCTCAGCTATATTTTTGAGTGTGGTGTCAGTACCCAATTGTAGGGTGGTTGAGTAGTAAAAAAGCGTTGACCACCGACCGTCGTGATGAGGGAGGGGGAGGATTAATAGAGGTTGTACGGTATACTACGTTTGCAAAATTTGGAAACTGCTAAACTATTTTTATAAAGCTACCACCTCATTTTTCATTCACAAAAGTTGCCCATATTAATTAGTTAGTGTTTCAGCCTCTTCTACAGTCTCTCTTTTGTCCAGTTACATTTGCATTTGCTTACTGTAATTGAACACTCACACATACAATCAATGTTGAAAGGCAAACTAGAAAGCTTTTGTGGCACACATTCTCTACACTCACAGACACTCAAAGACATCTCTCTCTCTTTCACTTTGCCTTGCCTCTTTCCCACAAAGAATAAAAGAAGGAAAGGGAACTCTTTCTGTGCATACACACACATATATACACAGAGGGGACTATAGTGCATCAATAGTGCGTCCAATCTCTTTCACTTCCTCTTTTGCTTAAATTCTCTCTTTACTTCTCTTACTACTAACACCAAATATTGTTTTGGACTCACAAAAATGTCAGACTACAAAGACATCAAGAGAATTCAGAGTGAAGCTCTCATCGAAGCTGTTCGACAGGAGCCTTGCTTATACGACTATTCCTCCAAACTATATAGAAACAAACAGCATAAGAATCGACTTTGGGCACAAATCGCTGCTAGAACCGGCTTTATTGGTTGATTCCTATCCTCTTACTCGACCATTAAAAATAAGCTTCCATTTTTAGATTGGAAAACGGCCAATGACAGATGGGTGAACTTGCGCAACCAGTATGGCAAAGTACACAAAGCGGCTAAACAAAATGCTGAAAATGGTTTGAGTGATGAGCAACCTCATTGGCCCTACTATGAAGCTTTGGCCTTTTTGGAGCCTCATTTGAAGGAACGAATGAGGTCGGCTTTTGCTTTGAAAACATTTTGAATTCAAAAAGTTATTAGCAGCTCCTAAAACTACGGTCACCATCTGTGGCTCGCTTTTTGTGCGTCGCCTTATGAACAACAGGCTACAATCGAAAATTGACATGTTTAGCCAAACTTGAATCAAAAAAAAAACCGTATTCGATATAATAAAAGCCCCCCGGCCCTGTGATTTTTATTACAAGAAATTTAAGAGGTATTTAAAAGTATTGAGTGGACCATTTATATCGGATGAGGCAAAAGTTCGTACGAATTTTGAATTTAAAACCTTATTTTTAATGATGAAATGCACTCTTTCCCACCAAGTGTTTGGTACCATTTTAAAGAGCAGACAAAAAGCTTTTAAACGGTGTATAACTTTATTTCAACAAATGATCAAAATGACCATCTTCGGCCGCAATACAACAAGGGAGACGTTTTGGAAAATTGGAAAACAACAGGGACAAACCAAGGCGATAGAAGCAACCAATTCTTTAATAGGGCCAGAATTGCTCTACAAAATTTCCTTATTTTGGCTTGGGGAACCGAGGTAAACAACCTTATACTTTGATAGTTTTAGGTGTTAAAGCGAAGTAAATAGAGCGGAATCAACTGAGATCGCGGGAGTTAAGGAAAGGCAAAAAATAGCAACCCTTAATATGCAAAAGCTTCTGATGAACAATAAAGAGATGTGGAAGAAAAATGTTATAAGTTATAATCCTATTTTCAGCCACACCATCTCTTTTCCCCAAGAGCAATCACCTTTAAACGACTGCTTCGACATGTTTGACTCCACTGACAACAGCATAGATCCGGCCATTGAACGTCTCAAACACATACAATGTGACCAATTAAAGACAAGTCCTGACGCAGGAGGAGGAGGAGCAGAGAAGTGCACCAGTAGCAGCAGTATTTGCGCCAAGTATCCGAACGAGTTGAACCCACCACAGCCCACTGCATCATTCGCCTACTATGAACCGGAGCAAAAGAAGGCCAAAAGCCAGGTGGATTCCAACACCGAGGAATCCCTGCTAAGCTTCATGAACAGACAGCAAACAGAGGGAGAATTGTTCGGAAAAGGTGTGGGAATGCGATTGGATAGAATAGAACCGAGAAAAAGTGCTTTAGCCAGAATTGAAATTGAGAAGATTTTGTATAAATTTGAGTTTGAGTAAAACTTTTAGAATTCTCTTCAAGCTTTTTATGAATATCGGGTGAGGCAAAAGTTCGTACAACAATTTACATATGCTCATTTTTGAAAGCATTTCTTTATTCTGAGCCACCCGGGTAGGCAAAAAAACCTTAGGAATCCAAATTTGAAAACAGAATTTCAAGAAGAGACTTGGTTGCTGAGATATGATCAAAACGAGGAGAAAAAAAGGATAAACACTAAGTTTGCGGATGGCTATGATCATACCTCAACAACCAAACTTTTTCTTGAAATTCTGCTTTCAGTTTTGGATTCCTGAGGTCTTTCTGCCTGCTGGGGTGCCTCAGAATAAAGAAATCCTTGCAAAAATGAGTACTGTAAATGAATACATGCAAATCTTAGCAAAGTGACCGCGTAAAAAATTTTCCCGTAACTTATGGTGTACAGCCAAAAATTCGCTTCTTTGTTCCTGCATCTTCACATTGGGTCCCGTTTTTTTCTGCAAACCACGACTTACCTGCTATGAGTGCACAGTTTCAGTGGGTCTAAGTCAGCCTTCAAATACCTAAAAAAAGTATTTTTTACTAATGTGACTCAAAAAAGTGTTTGTCTACCCAAAACGTCTGTAGGCATTAAGCAAATTAACTGTTTGTTTGTCACCGACTGGTTGAGATTGTTCTGTTTTAAAAACAGGATAGAATACTTTGTCTAGTTTATTTTGACAAACCTGCGTTCGAAAAGGTATCTTCAGTTTCTTTCCCATAGTTTCCAAACACATTTTTTCCGATTCGATAGCTTCTTACTAGAAAATATTGGTCTTGTAGATAATAATTCCCTGTTTAGAGAGCATGAGAATACAAAAATAGTGATTTTCGTGAATGGCCGAAAATGTGCAGTGAGTATACTAGCATTGTACCAATTATGAATAATAGGGTTTATTACTAGTTGCTGTTAATAATTTTATGCAGCCCATCGACCACCCTTTCACCAATAACATATATTTGTCATAACTTCGTATTTTTTGTTCCAGCCTCTCAAAAAGCCTCTCACCCTTCCAAAACTTTTTTACAAAAATGAAAGCTCTCGGGAGTTAGAAATAATCACTTGAGCAAGTTACCAATTGATATTCGCCGAAATCTTTTGTGTGCTCCCGCCAACAAACAACGATGAACAAGCATTAAAAATATAGTCGGAACAAGAAGAAGAAATCGACCTAAAATTAAAAGTAAGTAAGTAAGTCTATCTCCGTACAGGCCCTTCCTTTTGATAATTTTCATTATTGATTAATTACACGCTTTCGGGCACAAAAAGTACAAACTACAAATGACAAAAGTTCCTTTTAGGAGTGTAAAAGCGAACACTGTGTAGAAATAAATGCTTTTATTAACACTGAAAGACATTTACCACATGCAATTACAGACAAATTACAAATACACAGAAGAGTTGATTAAAAAGGCAAAGCGATAAATTAAAGGCTCGTTGTATTTAAGGAAATTATGAGTTAGTATGCCTGAACCAACAAATTATGCTGATTTTTGATTCGGATTTTGCTTTAGCAATGTCGACAACGAAAGGAAAATTATCTCTTGTGTTATTATTGCACAACTTTCTTCTAATAAATTCACTTCTGATGAATTGGATTGGCATTGGCCACCCTCTCTAGAGTCTCCCACTTTCTTTCTTTTTCTATTTGGCGCTCCTGTTGAGTGACAGACATGACTATTCTTAAAATAAGTAGGTCAATTTACAAGATACCTGCTCCTGTTCCCGCTGTTTATTATAATTCTGGGTGCAAATGTCTAAATAAGATGGACATGTGACAAATTTGACTTTTAGAAGTTACCAAACAATTTTTGGTCCTCCTCCATAAACAGCTAGAAAAAAAACGGTGGTTATCTGAATTTCATTAAATACTTTACCTACCTTCAGAGCATTGTAGATTAGACCGTGAATTGTTCTTAAAACAAACGTGTAAAATAGTTTATCATCTGGAAATCGGGATTCTATACTTGTTCCAGTGATTTCTGGAGCTCATGTATAATGAGGGAAACATTATTGGCAAGATTACTTGAGCATTCTCACTGATCAGAGCCAGAATGCACTCATTATTCCAGAAGTAGAGTGCTGAAAATCAAAACATTACCAGGATTAGGACCGAAAAACCGGACATAAAAGAATAAAAACCACCTCGTTCGGCAACCTCCAAAATTAAAAAATTAGTCAATTCCAACAAGTATTTGACGTAGCTTACCTGGAAATGAGGTGAAGATACACAGCGAGCCAACTGATAGAATAAAGGCACCATCACTTTTTTGAACTCTGCCGACTCAATTATATCTAGCACCTGGTAATGAAGAAGGAGACAGTTAAAAAACAAACTAAAATTAATCAACCTCTTCTAACTCATTCAAAAACATCACTTCTTTAGGACTATGAACCTTAGGCCAATATTTCAGCAGACTTAGCACCACCGCTTCGGTCAGGGAAGAATCCTTAAAATAAAATTTGCAAATTAAATAGCAGTTTTTAAAAAGTCTGAAAACCACGATAAGGGCAGTATATTCAAAAATAAAACCCCATGGAATTTTCCCCCATCCACTTTGTGGAAATGAATTGACCAGGGATGAAACCATTCCCCGATTATGAAGGCTATTTTCAAGAGTTGTAAAGATACCAAGTGTTTTTTATTGGGTTGATAAATAAGTTTGATACCAACCAAAGTGACACATTTTCAAAACCATAATCTTGTTCAAATTCCTTGTGCACAAGCTTGTCTTACTTTTCAAAATTTGACCTCTTGAAAACCCTACTTTGTCTAAGAATTGCACGATACAGTAGGCAAGTTGTGGGTGATATGCACTAAGTGATTTAGCCTGAAATTTGATTAAAAAATACCCTATGTGAATTAGAAACAATAGAAGCAGTCGACCTTGTGAAGAGGAAGTAACACTCTCATCAAAAATGTGCGATGCTCTTCCTTCAGCGGCAATGCAAAACCATTGATGACACTACCTGAAAGATCATACATTAAAAATGATGCACTAACATTTTCTGGCCAAAAAGCGTGCCCAAAACTTCAAGTAGCTCGCCAATTCCATTGTGACGCTCTGTTTCGTAAATAAACGTGTAGAATATCTAAAATAAATAAGCTAGAGAAACGATCATTATTATTGGGTTGGTGTCGCAAACAGAGGGCCACAGTTGGTGCATAATTATCCGCAGTTTTTTTTTACCAAAAAATGTGTTTGTGGCATTGTGTTTTTGACCTATGTTCTACTGGTATCTTTTGGGCATGTTATATATCAAAATATAGATTAGAATATAGGCTACATTTTGGTAAATAATAAGAAGACACCAGCAGAAGATAGGTCAAAAACACAATGCCACAAACACATTCTTTGGTGAAAAACCGCGGATAATCATACACCAACCCAATATGTTTTCAAAGTCTGAATTCTTACATTATTGATCTGCTTGCGAATGTAGGACCGAAGGTTGAGGAACTAAAAAAGTCTGGTTATGGCAAAAACACTGAAGACGCAAATCTGTCTACCTTTCCGTAAATCCTATGTAAAGTCGTTTTCAGGAAGTCTCGTTCGCGAGGATCTTCGGAATCAAACAAGTCTAGCAGCTGAAATGGTTTTTATAAAAAGTAATACATTTAACGGGAGTATGTCAACATTAAGAATGTGCTAAGAAATATATTTATACATTAGAGACAAATTTCTGGTCGATATATTCCTGAAATTATAATGTGTAGGAACCAGATAGATTCCCCGCCAAATACCTTGGCGAACTTTGCCTGGAAATCATTGGATTCAATGAATCTGAGGAAAAAGTCATACACCAGCTAAAATACGGGATTTTTACCTTTAATTAAAGATTTTGTGCAAAGAAAAAGCACCTGCAGGTGAGGCCAAGCTGCCTGAAAAGGACATGTTAGTCAAGTAGTAAAATTGAAGTCAGTAAAAGAAAACATGCTTCCAATGTGGGATCATCTTCATCTGGATCGAATTCAGTGCCGATCGGATGCGAAGGAGGGGATAGAACGCGAAAAACATTTACAGCAAACTAAAAATGTAGGTAATTGAAAGAAATTACCAATTTTTGTCAAACCATTTCAGTGGCAACTCCGTATATGTTTTCCGTGATAACTCCCTTGTTCATGGAGATGTGGTCGATACATTCATTTAAGGCAGCCCGCTTTATCTAAAAGAGCAATTTCAATTCAAAAAACAAAAAATATTGGAAATCGCAACCTCTTTGTACTTCAAGTCGGACAATGGATCAGATGAAAAATCAAAAACAACCATTCCTTGCTTCAATTTTTCAATGAACAATTTCTCTTGTTCACTAGGCTCAGTCTCTAAGAAGTTGTACAAATAGGGTTAAGCCCAGCTTTATTATTTTCGTTATTAAAAAAAATTTACCGAATATCAGAGGAAGTTTAGTCAGCTCACGAGAAGATGAAAGTTCGCTTTGCTCTGCAAAATTCTGATCATTAGAAATACCATTAGAGAGAATATTAGCAGGAGTAAAATTGTCAATTAGGTCGGTTTCAACGCCATGGCTGTCTTCAGCTGCATCTATATCTGCTTCTGCCATTGAACTTTAGAGAAAATACATGCACCTCTTACATACTTCTAAATGAGATACCTGAAAAAAGTTTTCATAAATTTTTCAGGTATTAATGATAATAATCGTTAGAAAGTGGGAAAAGAAAAGTGGGAGTGCAAATTAAAAGATGTTGTTGAGCAGTCAAGAAAGTTTCATTCCCTTCCAATCTTCTTCCATGATAAATTTATTCCGCAGAAATTGCGTATATGCAAAAGGCAAAATAAATTTATTTATCTGTGTATTTGTAAAACAGCAGAAAAGTCTACTTCTGGCGTCTCAGTTTATTAAAGAGCGAGTTTGAAACGTCTTATGCTCCTTGCAATTAGAACGAGCTATGCAAGCTTTGATGGCCGTACCAAATCTCGTTTTTTCTTTTTGTTTAAACTTGATTATAACATTTATAACTTGATATACCGTATTTACTCTATTAAGCGGGCATGCCCGCTTATTTTTCGACCCTTTGCTACGGGGTCCACTTATTAGAGGGTGCGCGCTCATTAGAGGGTGCCCGCTTAATTTTCGGCCTTTTCTCGTATCATAATTCAAATTTTATTGGGAAACACAATGAGATAGATCTCAAACGACTCAGGAAGAGCTGCAAATTCATTACCTAGGGTGCCCGCTTATTAGAGGGTGCCCACTTAATAGAGTAAATACGGTACTTTTATTTGCTGTTCATATTTTTCTGGTGTCAAAAAGTGGAGTAATTTCGGTTTGCACCCACCTCGCAAAATTGCTCAAAATAGTGTTTTTTGGCTTTTTTTTTATGCACACAAACACGATCAACAATGTTTTTTAGGGGGCAGAAGGCCTTTTCCAAGTAAAAAATAAAAATTTTCGGTTTTTTGCCTTGGATGATCAAGTAGTCTTTTTTACGTATACTAATAGTTTATTTATGACGCTTGACATAGTGAAAAATCTATCACACAATTATCCTCATCCTTGAATTTTCGACCATTTGACTGTTTTACCATGTTTTTCAATATGGGCCGTGGCAAAAAGAGCCTCTACAGTCGACTCTCGTTATAATGACCCGTAAAAAATTTTTGGTTAATCTGCAAAAAATTATTGCAGTTTCATTTGTATTAAGTGTTTGCTATGAGGAGGCCATAAAAGGAACTCCGGTCGTCTAATCTTGCTAACAAGAAGCGTTGTGTCATTAATTTGGAGACGAAGAGACAAATTATCAAAGCTTCAGCAAACAAAAAGCCAAAAAAGACTAAGCAACAGAAAAAAAGTTGCCTTGGTCCCCAGTGTTGGCAATTTGAATCTTTGAATCCGAACTAATTTGGCGCGGAAAATTTCGACCGGATTCAATCCGCTCGAAAAAAAAATTGAGTCAAAAAATTTGAATCCGTCGAAAAATATTTTTCCGTATTTGGATTCAAACAAATTGTAAAAAAAAGATAAATTTAATTTGAATCCGGATTCAAATTAATTGAAAAAGTTTCAGTTAATTTGAATCCGGATTCAAATTTATTGAAACTTTTTCGATTAATTTGAATCCGGATTCAAAGGTTCTAATCGTATTTAATTTGAATCCTTTGACTGTTATGTCCATCCAAATATTTGGATGATTTGTACTGGTTTAGAAATTCTGATG
>BBSZ01013465.1:5127-19481 GCA_000981365.1 Subanguina moxae
TTTTTTTCTTCGAAAACTGCATGGTGACTGCCATGATCACGAATAAACTTTACTATCCTCACCTTAATTTTTATTAGCGTTAGCAATACACCAGCCAACTTCTTCAATAATTTATGCCAGACTTAGAGAGCCACCTGTCACTTAGTACAGAGGGTTTTAAAGGTTTTGTAACTTCTTTTCGCTATGACTCTTTACAAGCCTTTTTTATTTTTATAGGTCGAATTAATTCCTGATGAAGATTTATTTGGTATATAACTAGGGCTGTCGGGTAACCCAAATTTCGGGTATTCGTACCGAACTGATACCCGAAAAAAAAAGCGTAACAGGAAAAAGTACAAACACATAATAAACTAACAACAAGTATGTGTTTATTGCAATTCCACTTCATGCTTACAACTCCAAACAATAAACGACTACAAGCAAATGAGATCCAATAACAATTTTTTTGGCTAATTTTTTTGTAAAATTAGTGCTGTGCACTCCAAAAAAGAAAGGAAGCGCATATTGATATATGAAAGCAAAAATTTCCTAAACGCTGTTAAAGGTGTGCGTTTTCTTTTCTCCTGAGCAGGTATGGTTGCTCGAAAAAATATCTTTTGGTTTTAGCCAACTTCTGGGTGTTGGAATTGGCACCCGCAGTGGCAGCATGAAAAGCATAAAGAGCACTAATGCCGCAGCTATCGCCGGCTTTACCCCTTCAGTAGGGTGTGTCCTAGGCAAAGAAGTGTCCACCCGTTCTACCCTGCTGATCAGTGGAGATCTTGTGGTTTGCATCTCTTTTTAGCCTTAAATTAAGTTTAGCGCATATAGCCGTTTTAGCCTAATTACGACACCAACTCCGACCAAAAGTCTCTCAACAAGGTAGTTATCCTTGATTTTTGCTCTGTACCCACAATAGATGCCACTGGAGTGGCAGTGCTCAAAGATTTGTTTGGCGAGTTAGCTGACAATGAGATTCGATTGCTGTTGGCTTCCGTCAATGCGACCGTAAGAAGCACATTTAAAATTAGTGGTGGATTCGAGGTTATACCCAAACACTACTTCTTCCCCAGTGTTCACGATGCTGTGCTCTGTGCCCAACAGTTGGGAGGGTTGGTAGCTCCTAGCAACATACACATGAGGTAAGATTTTTTTCATTGCTGCAAGGTAATTTATTTTTCCGATAAGAGATGAACATATGACTATTAAAAAAAGGGGCTTGTTCATGTATAGAAAAGGTCGGTGCTAACAAAGAATACGCCTCCCCCAATAAAATTCTTTTTTCAAACTTCTTCAAAAAGAGGTTTTAGCCATTTCTAACCAATTTTTATACGCTAAAAACGACAAAGAAACTATTTTTCGCACTTCCTCGCCACACAAAGTCGATTTTTAGGAATTCGAAAATTCAATATTTTGCCTTGGCAGACCAAGGTAAGCAACCTATAAATAATATTTTCTAACCCCAAGTATTTGTTGCTGGGGTTGAAAAGTCAAATTGATATTGTGTAAAATCGTGTCTTTTTATAACTTTTTATGACTCTACTGGGATTACATCTCGCAGGTAAGTCTGTGCGCGCATCTCTAGCTCTCAAGCCTCCTTCCCCCTGTTGCCCCCTTACGGGGGCAATAGGGGGAAGGAGGCTTGGAGCCCTGGACGCATGAAAATAGCATGCACACCAGAGCTTTTCTATGCGGTAGAGCCCAGTTGACAAAGCTATGTTCAAGACCTTTTCTTTACCTGAGTGGGCCCTCCTTAGAAAGTGGCTCCTTACTTGTCCCTTGACCTTTCTATACAGCCCTTCTTCCTGTATTATTTTTTGTTTTTTTTTGGGAGGGGGGGTGTATAATACAGTAGCGCCCTTTTTATTTTGAAGATCTCAACAGGGTCTTCGATCTCAAGAACTTTTAAAAAAACGTGAATAGAAGAGCTTGGCTGTCGATAGTGAAAATATTGAAATCCCCATAGAAAAATTTTATTGTATTCTAATGCAAACTTTAGTACTTTTTGGGGACTTATGCTGTAGGGACCCCTTGAAGGTAAATTTTTTACTTTTTGGTTGACGAGTAACGCATTGAACTCTTTCGGGTAAAAATAACTCGACAAAACACATGGTTTTACACAGCTTCAATTTGGTCCACGCACGTCGAAGATCTTTCGTATGTGCATATAGCCTTGGGTAGACTTCCCTTTTGTTCTGATTTTTAGCTTTGGCTTTAACATGCCCATTTGTTTGACTTTAGTGTTTCGCTGAACGGTTGTCGAGATTTGATCACACTGTCCACAGCCACTTCCAATCACGACCTGGTGGAAGGAGGAAACGCTTCCAATTTCGGAACATCTGGTGGAATGCCAAACAACAGCACCACTTTGGGAGTACAGCCGGAGGACGTTCATAGAGGAAACAATAGCAATGCTCAAACAGCACAGACTAGACAGTCTATACACTCAATCGGAGCAATGGAATTTATAAAAAGCTCCCCAACACCTTCTTCACAGCTATCTTCGTCAAAATTGTCTTAAAAAATTCAAATACAGTCTAACCTCGATATAACGAACCCCTGGGGACCAGCTAAAATGTTCGTTATATCGAAGGTTTCGTTATATCGGGGGTTCGTTATATCGAGGTTTGACTGTATATGAAAAATATTATTGACAAAAAGAACATATTGATAGAAGATTACCTAAAAATAAAAGGCTCAAATTGAAATGCCCCGCCAAATTAATTATTTATCCCGTCAAATTGCTTAAACTTGATTATCTTGGCTGTTTTACAACTAGTTTTTCTAATTTTTTTTTCCAATGCGTGGCCCCGGATCTGTTCCTTTTGATACAGTATCAGCCGACTCACTGTTGCTGGAAAAATCAGTAGAAAAAGGTATTTGAATGTAACAAAAGATCATTCCATAAAAGATTTTTCTCACTAACTTCCAGCTAATACTGCATTAAAAAAAGCAGATCCAGGGCTACACACTGGAAAAAAACAAAAAAACTTGTTGTAAAACAGCCGAGATAATCAAGTTTAAGCAATTTGACGGGATAAATGATTAATTTGACGGGTGAAACTACATATAGCCAAAATAAAATGATTTACACGGTGTCACACTCACATATAACTTTCTGAAGATTCCTCTTTTTTATTATTACATAGTCATTATAATGGCACTATAATAATATTATTAATTAATTACCAACACGTATGAGCGTAACGCTCAGGATAATTTTAACTTTAAATAGATCATTTTAAAGAATTGAGGTAACTTTCTCTCTCCTTTATGCAATTTAACTCCACTGGTCGATTGCTCATGACTCATGAACCCTGCTCGGCAGGCAGGTGCTCGATTGTGAAGTGGGGCTCCAGCTTTGCGAAAGTCCCACAGCGAAACGTTCAACACACAGAAAGGCTTTTACACTGTCTCAAGAAAGAAGGAGGAAAGATACTCTCTGAAGATACCAGCTGAAGGGTGTCCAAATCACCTGGAATTAGGAAAATAGATGATTTACCAAAACTCAATCACTCCACAATTGCTACAACTCAAAACCACTAACAGGAGACAGGATCATTAAAAATTTGATTTCATTGCTCTTGACACTCAAAATAAACACAAAGAATGAGTAGAAGAAGATGGAACAGAAGAAAAGCCACATTTGATTCAAGAAATAAATATATCTGACGCAAAAAAAAAGATTTGTCAAAAACTAACAAGTACAATTAAAATAGTTAAATGGGGATTAGAGAGTTACATCAAGCATTCTTCGTAAAGTGTTCATAAAGCAGCACCTTCGTCCTATCGTCGAGTGAAGCATATTCTTTGGTTAGCTGAAGCCTCCTAAGTTCATTAATTGATTTAAACTTCGCGAAGCAGAAACTCTAACAGCAAATATGTAAATTTCAAGACCAAAATTAAATGTAAACGAAAAAACCTGTAACTCCGTTAGACGATAATCCTGTGCCAAAACTAGCTTCCTGGGTATTGAAATTTTGCTCACCAGACATTTTTTCAAAAAGTCATCACATCTTTCGATTAGATCGCTCACTTGAAATCGGTCAGCCAGATGTAACAAGCACTCAACATTCGTCTCTAAGACCTTTAAATTACATCAGACAATTCAATCTTAATGTCTCACCAGTAACATAATTATCACGATGTGGTGGATAGATCGCTTCAAGAAAAATAATGAATTCGGCAACCGAAACATCTGCAATTTTAATTTCTTCCTGGCTACTTTCGCGAAATACCCCATTGAACAACGTATTGAAGTATGGCGAATAGAGAGAGAGAAACTAAAACACTGTGCTAGAATCAAGAAAATCTGCAATAAGCCAACCCCTTTATTCACTTCCACTCGACGATTTTCGACTACTAGAACACAGTCTGACACAAAAGAGTTGGAGAATTTATTCATATCAACAAGCTCGCTAAAAACAGACTCCTAAACAAACAAACTAACAAGAAAAGCGTAACAATACGCATTGCTCGACCCCTTTGCTGAGAAGTTGACCTTTATCATAGCATTTCCTTTCTTGTCCAAATATCCATTAGCAAAATTGGACAACTTAGACCAAGCGATGAAGTCGTAGAGTCCTGAGCCTGGCACATTTTCATCAAAAATAGCGTTACCCTGAAACATTCAGCTTCAAATAAACATTAGAAATTTAAACGGGAATGTTACTGGCACGACAATATCTTTTTCTATTGATCGAAGTAAACGAATGCTAAAAAAAGTTTCGTACGACACACTTTTAAGCAGACGATCGCAGTGTAAGAAAACAGCCAAAAAATCTTCATCTTCCTTCTTTCTTTTCTTTATCAGCAAATACCTCAACAATCTTGCTTTCATACGGTTAAAAAAAACAACTAACCACAGAGCACCAGCATACTTCACATGTCTTGAACGCAAAACCTGATCCGGAGCAGCAAGCAAGACACTAATGTTGAATGGCAAATGAATCTCTTGGTGCCTTCTATCTAAAAAGGTGATGACGATAAGAAAACAATAGAAGAGCAAAACAGACCGGAATCAGGTGCACTGTTTTCCAAACCTTTTGTTTGTACAGTCACCAGATTGCTAATGGACCTTGATACATCGTGATTTGACTTTTCAATTTTTTTTAGGCGCTCATCAGTAACAATCATTCCCTTTGCAATATCTTTCACCAAACTTTCCAATCTCTTGATACGGCTTTCCTTTATGACACTCTCATTGCTTCTGATGCTTTGAAAACTGATAGCACTTGTTCTTGCAGGATATAGAGATGATTTCGGCGTGTGCGGTTTCGAAGAATTGACAGCCATTTTGAGCGAAATCTGTAATGTCTTTAAATTTCAGAAAATTTTATTATAAACACAACATTTTACATGTCTTTTTCCCAAAAACCGGTTTTAGAGGACTAGATCCGTTCCTTATGTGCGTCCAACTATCTAAAAGTGGCCACAACATAAGTTAGTTTCATTTTACCAGTTATGAATAAAAGAAATATCGAACAAACGTAATGGCAAACATTGGAAAAGCGCATGTGCGTCAGTGTATCCAAAAATGCAACTCGAATCACAAAATGTAAATTAAAATTTTTGAATCTCAAAATACAGAATTAGCGATAGAATACCAGAAATTTTAATTCGCAATCTATAATTTCAAAGTTAGGATGAGTGCTGTGCAGTGCACAGTGTGCACTTCAAAAAAAATTTTTTTTGCTCCGCTCTTTACTCCTGACCTTTTTTTTTTATTTTTCGTTTGCTCCGTCTCTTTGCTCGGAGCCTCTCGGTGCAAAGAGCGGAGATTTGTACAGCACTGGTTAGAATTCAGAATGAGAATTAGAATTGTTTATTCCAACTCTCGCTTTTGGAAACGCTGATATGCGTTAATTAAAAAAAGGTTTTGTCGAAAATTGAAACATTTGAAAAATATTGTGAATTTTTCTTGCATCCTTCGGGTTAAAGTCTGGATGTTTCAAAATAATCTCCCCCTCCACGGATTAATAGTAAAAATACGGTAGTCTTTTTTCACTTTTACAAAAATTGTGGCTATCCCCAGATCGTTCAACGTGGGTGTAGACGCATAATTTGACGAGTTATCTTTATTTGAGTTTTAGAAACTTCTATGTACTAGTACTATATTGCAGGTTTAAAAGCGACAGCTAAATTTGAAGATTACCTTGCAAACTTTAGATGGACAATAATGATGGGAAGGATAATGATGGGGTGGATATGGTAAGTATTCAACTATCACGGTTTAACTTATTTGATGATAATCCTGATTTTTCAGTATGGTCTAAGAAAAGTTAGTCGCTTGAAGGTGCAAGAAGTTGAACATTGGCCATTAGAGAAACCGTGGGTTCTGTGGCATACGAATGTTTCTGATGGCTTCAGCGATGTGGGTGATGGCTACAAGAAAGTTATAGAAGTTAGAACCATACACCAATTTTGGGCGTGAGTTTTATTTTATTTTCAGTTAAATAATTAAATAATAAACAGTAATAAGAAATACCAAGAGTATCCACCAATTGCTTACACACCATGACGTTAAAAGGGTTTTCAATAAGACTTTATCAGCGACAAATACGAGGAATGTGACAAAAACTAATTATTGATTGAGTTACCGGAGCAAAAAAACGTTTTTTATAAAATAGTTGTTGATCTATAATCAACTCTAATCGTTTTATTGCAGGCTCTATGCTTTCATTGATAGACCTCAGCAACTTCCAGTAAATAGCGGCTATTTCTTTTTCAAAAAGGGCTTTCCGGAAGAATGCAATTCGGGTGAATATGGCCGAATTATCTACAATGGAAGCACTTCTCCGGAGAAACAAAGCAAAGTCAACGAATATTGGCAGCGCGCAATGATTGCAGTAGCTGGCGAGCAATTCGGCAATTTTTCGCCGAATATTTGTGGAGTTTCTATTACTGTTAAGAAGGGTTCTCACTTTCAGGTTTTCAGTAACTTAATTGCTTTATATGCTAACCTGTATTTTCAGTTGACTACATGGGTAGATAGTGTTCTCGATGCAAGTAAGTGCGTCAAGCATCATCTTAAAGAATTATTGCGGCTGTCTCAAGATGCAAATTTCGAAGTTGAAATGATGGAAAATAGTGCAGAAATGAATGACTCGCCGGCCTGGTCGAATGCTCCTGAAGAAAAAGAGACAGAAGTGTGGTCCAATGAAAGTATTGGGTGGTTACATCGGTATGTTGAAACGTCTCACCTTGTAAGAAAAAATTCTTTACACGTGTCAGACATTTGTAGAGAGAAGACGTTTGTTAAGATGCCTTTTTCGAAGCCTCCTCTTTCTTTTTCATCAGTTCTGGTTGTTACCGGATTTGACCCGAAGAAGCTCAACTGTCAAAAGTTGTATAATCTTTTTTCCTCCTATGGTAAATGTGTTAAGGTAAGCAACCTTTACTGAGATTTCACGTTTTTCAATATGGAAGTTGTTTGAAGCTGTATTCGTCTTTTTCGCCTTAGGTTTTTTTTTTCCTGCGTGCCAGTCAATCCGTTTGCTATGTGGAAATGGCTAGCGTATCAGATGCCATCTGGTCGGTACATCTTATTACTCACTCTAATTAATTTTGTTTTCTTTTAGTGTTATTCAGCACCTCTCTGGATACGTACTTGACGAAGACGATCTTTGTTTAAAAATACGTCTTTCTAAGGTTTCTTCGTGTTTTTTATGTGATGTTATTTGAATGTGACCAATTTTTTAGGTTGTGACGGTTTATGAACCAAGAAACCCATTTAATATGCCAGATAATTCGCCTTCGTTTAAAGACTTTAGTAATGTGTCCGATCAAGAGATTAAATCGGAATTCGAGCCTGCGGGGAAAGAGTATCCGTCTGACAGGCTTTACTTTTATAATGCTCCTGTTTGCCTCAAAAATACTACGATTTGGCAGGTATTCTGCTCCGTTTTTACGCTTTTGGTTTCGAGTTTCAGTTTTAATTTTTTTTAGTTTAGCTTTTAGACGGCTTTAAGATCCGGCCGAAGAGTGTGGTCATTTCAAATTTTGGCAAAGACACGTCTGCGGGCTTTATTATTTTCAAATCTCGGAGGGATGCGGTAAAAGCGCTGATGCTGGTTAGCAACTTTAAGATAATAAATCCGGTGGACCAGAAAAAATATGTTTTCAAGCTTTGCTTTGGTTGACTTGCTTAAACATTTGAGCTAACTTCTACTCGAATAAAGCGTTTTTATTTCATGAATTTGTTTGGACAAAGCATTTTGGGGTTTGTGTGGAATCTCGCGCCGAGTTGTGTGTTTTCAACATGTGTTTATCTCGTCGGATTCTTGGGACTTGGTTGTCCAGCGGTCTTTCACCGACTTTTTCTATTTTTCTCAGTGCATAGCCCTGGATTTCCTCTTTCGAGTAAAGTATCCACTGTCTTCTTATTGTTGGAAAAAGTCGAAGAAAAAATTTTTGAAGCAAAAACCTTTTTCCAGCAACATTAACCCTTCTCGTACAATGAGGCGACGGCGACTGGCGACCGGTGACTGGCGATTGGCTGTGGCGACGAACTGTGCGTACAATGAGTCGCCAGTTGCCATAGCTAATAGCTACAGCCAGTCGCCGCTCTGTGCGTACAATGAGTCACCAGTCGCCACAGCCAATCGCTACTCTCCGTCGCCGGTCGCCACAGCTAATGTCTGCGCACAACAAATTCCATAATGGACATTTTATTCAACACAACTACAATTACAACACAACAATATTCAAATCATCCTTCTTTGCCATTCAACTGCCCCTTCTGCATTAAAAAACTGTACTAGCTTTTGACGGACTTCTGCGGCCTCTTGTCAACCTCTGTTTGCACCTCTTCTTCTCATTTCTGCCGGGTCCGACTATTTTTTTACCTCAATTTTTGGCATGTTTTACCAATTTTTTTTATTGATCTCTAAAGCAAAAATTTGCAAGGATTCTGAATTTGCCAGTCGTTTTTCAAAAAGCCAATATTATTGTCATCCAAAAATAAAAAACTCGACTTGACGATCACCATTTTTGAAAAAGAGTGATCGTTATATCGAGTTTTCTATTTTTTGACGGCAATAATATTGGCTTTTTGAAAAACGACTGGCAAATTCAAAATCCTTGCAATTTTTTGCCTTGGAGATATCAATATCAAAATTGGTAAAGCATGTCAAAAATTGAGGTAAAAAAAATGGTCGGACTCAACTGTGGAACGAACTTTTTTTTGGTGATCGTTATATCGAGCGTCGACTGTAGTAGTATATAGATATAGTAGTGAGATAAGTGGACTCTACTGTATTACACTCTGTGCCTAAACTATGGACGCACCCCCCCCCCTTCTGGCACCCCTTCTGGTTTTTGAACAATAATATAAACATATTTTGCGGTAATTGATTTCCAATAGTTATAGTTGCCCAAAAGAAACATACTTGATTCATTTAAACAGAGATTTCGAAAGCTTTTTAAAAAAGGCGATCAATTTTTCGATTTACCCGTGTCTTTTAGCGTCCCAAAACTATGTGCGTGTTGGATCTATGTGCATGTTGGATCGCGTCTTTGAGCTGTCGGACCGTTTGAAAAAAACCTGTAAAAACATATTTTTAAAAATGTATCATAGAAAAAAGTTGTGGCTGTTTAAAAGTGTGAGAAATTCTTGGATCATCATGTGGTAGTTGTCTTTGTGAATATTTATTGTCTATTTTGAAAATAGTCGTCTATTGGTTTTTGGCTAGTCAAAGAGTGCGTTTTCGTATTCTCCTTTTTAATTTATATCTCTTATTGATTTATTTCAAAGTTCGTTTTTTTTTCTAATTTTTCTTTTAGTTCCTGCAAATATATCAATGGCTAACGAAAGTATGGCGATTTCTCCGCTCGATTCTGCAAAGAAGTTTGAGCAAATTACTCCAAACAACACAAGTGCCGTCGTTCGTGACTATTTGAACGAAGATTCGGTAACCGTTTTGTATCTTCTAAATAATTTCTATTTACAGGGGAATTCGCTTTATACAGGGTTTTTCAGCAGTTTCTACCACTTTGAAACGGTCATTAATTTTTTAATGGTTTTTAAAAGAGTGTTTTTATTGAAACACGATTTTTGCTTGGTTCACCTGTCGTTTGGATCTCAGCCCATAGATTTAGGTGGATATGACCCAAACCACAGTGGACCAAGCAAAGATCGTGTTTTTGACATCATATACCAAAAACTTAATATTTTTTTTGAGCTGAACTAGGAAAATACATTCTTGCAAAAACCATTAATAAATTTGTGACCGTTTCGAAGTACAGGGTGGCAGAAATGAAACTTAACCATTTTTCTGAAAAATTTGTCAATGTAGGTTTTTCATCGGTCGATTTCCGGTTTCTCTTGACCTCGGAAAATTTCGAGTCTATGAGTTTTTACACAAACCAACCATGTTTTATTTTTTTGCTAAAGTCAAAAAACTTAATTATATTAAATTTTTTAATGCCAGATTGTAGTAGAAATTGGCTGGGCGGTAGCTGCGCTGGGTTGGCTGTTTCCTGGGCTGGGTCTTAGCCGGGCTGTGTGTTAGCTCACGTGGGCAGGCTTTTAACTGGGCTGGGTCCTACCTTATCTGGATCTCAGTTTTATCTGGGCCATAAAAAGCAAAAAATATATAATTATTATACTTTTGGAATATTAACAGCTGTGGAGCGGCCTATATTTAGTCAGAGGCGTTTAACACTAGAAAAACTTTTTTTCTATTTCTTCTTTTACTTTCCTTACGCAATTCCTTGCACCGAACTCTCTAGTTTTCGACACACCTTATATGACGACACTCTCTATGTAGTTATACCTCTATATAGCAACACTTCATATAAAGCGACTGTCGTCTAGTCTTTGGAATGGAACTTATTGGAAAATGCCATTCTAGACTCTGCTGGATTATATTGAGGCGCTCTGGTTCAAAATTATTGCAGCACAATAGTACCACCGTTTTATATAACACTCATTATTTTTTCTGTCTCTTTGACTTCCTTGTATAGAGTGCTGACTGCTAAATGATTAATTTTGTATTCAGACTCTATGGTCCATACCAAGAAAAGAAGTTGTTCAGCTGCAATTAGCTTCTATTCAGAATCCCTTTCATAGCAAATGGGCTCTCTGGTATATGGAAGAAGAAGATACGGTTAGTTCTTGGTTTGATCGACTGCAGTGTGTGACCCGTATCAAAAACATTGAGCAGTTCTGGGCGTTAGTTTATTTTTTCTGCTCCTTTGTGATTTAGTCATTTTTCTGGTGCTTACAAATTTTTTAGGCTATACGCTTATGTGCTTCGTCCTTGTGAGCTTCCGATAAGCAGTGGCTATTGCTTCTTTAAGGACGGCATCAAACCTGTGTGGATTGACATGAACAATCTTAATGGAGGGCAGTGGGCAATTTCAATACCGAAACCACAAGACGAGTCTATCGACGAAAAGTTGAATCATCTGAAAAAGCTCAGCAAATACTGGAAGACTCTCTTAATCGCAATGGCTGGTGAGCAGTTCGAAATATATTCTGGCGTAATTTGTGGTGCCGTGGTGACGATTGATGAAGACATTGATGAGGTATTCTTATTGGTATAATAAAGTTTTTCCAAAACTCACAAATGGGAATTTTTGGAAACATTACCCCGTAATTCAGTGACCATAAGTTGTCTGCCGACTGAAACTTACACGTCAACCAAACCAACTAGATGACCACTTGGTGTGATTTTTTTTTAGTTTTATTTTGAACTACTCGAACTTTTTCCATGCTGATGCCGAGTATTCTAAAAAAAAAATATTTGTAAGACGTGAAGGGCCTGTTCTAAGGTATCACTCGGTCGCGCGACGGTTCGGCATCTACAAAACTTCTTTAGAATACTCTAATTAGTACAGGAAAGAGAGTTTCAGAGTTTGCAAGTAAGAACATGGTATAAAAAGATTAAATAACTTGATTTGGTTGATAATTTGTAGTACATTCATCAACGTCATTTTTTGGGGAAGCGACCATTTACTACCGTATTCTCTCTGATAGAAACACACCCCCTAATTCTGAATTGTGTTTTTGGCCTACTTTTTCTAAACAAGTCTTAGGCAAGTTACCACCCAAATTATAGCTAAAACAATAAGCTACAAATTGAGTGGTAACTTGCTTGGGAGCTGTCTCCAAAAAGCAGGTTGAAAACACAATGCCAAAAACAGGATTTTGAATTAGGGTGGTGTGGTTCTATTAGAGAGAATGTGGTACCTTGTTAGGCACGTTGGACAGTTTGGCTTGAAGTGATGAGATAACATATTCAGGTGTCCCTTTGGATAAAAAACGTTTCTGATGATGAAAACATCGCAATTGGAAACATCTTCAGACAGCTGCTTAAACTGCCAAACGATGGAAATGTTAGATTTGAGAAGCATCCTTTGAAGATGTCTCCAGTTTTAACGGCTTATGGCCTTAGTCAAAAAAAGTTCAATTGTGATAAAGTTTTCAATTTGCTTTGTTCTTATGGGGACTGCTTGAAGGTCTGTTTTGGCGTCTGTAAATGTGAGACCTTTACTTCATTTCTTTAGATACTCTTTTCGAGGGACGGTAGATGCACCATTCAAATGAGAACAGAAGAAGGGGCCCGAAGGTATTGTTAAGGTTATGCGACGTTTGCGCACCACAGTACATTGTTGACTTTTTGCCTTGTACAAGCCTCTGCGTGTATTAATACCTTGTTTTCATGGTTTTATTTTTATTGTTCTTTTTTTTTCTATTGGTTTGTGCAATTGGAATGATTGTGTGGATTGGGTATTTAGGCTTTATCGCAGAATCCTGCCGTCTTTTTCTCCCTGGTACCTCTTTATCAACTTCTAATCATTTCTAATAGGCTAAAAACGACAGGAAGCTATCTTCAGCCCCTTTTTATCATAGAAACTTTCGGGCATATAACTAAACCTTAGGTTCAAGGTAGACCAGCATCGGTTAGCCGAGATGCAGCGTATGCCCTGTTTCACAGGTTTAGTGGTTCATGGTTAATTTGCGCTGGCCTACCCTAAAAATAAGGCATAGTTATATTTACTTTCCGTTGTATTTCTATTTTTCATCTTGGTCCTCTAAGGCAAAATATGGGTGGATTGGTTAGCTGGATGGACCATGTTCAATTAGGGTATTTGTGGGTTGCAGGTTCACAATAAAGACACCAAAACATGAATCTATAAAAAGAAGCTATCTTTTCGGTTCGTTAGCCTAAAAAATCCAGCCATGCGACTTTCCCAAGAGGCTGGCGCTGCTGGTGGCAACTGGCTAAAAACAAGTAAAAGTACGGCGTTAATAGACACCCAGAAAAAAACACATGCGAAACACTCAGTTATGTGCTTTGATGCGCAAATATCGCGTAACGCCGGGGTGCATTTTTTATTGGGGATCCGTAAAAGCGTATGAGGTCTATCAAGCTCTATCATGAAAAACACTAATTTTTAGTGTTATTGACCATTTGAACGGCTGCGTAGCGTTTGGCGAGAAAGTTACATTTATATCTATCAGAAAAAAGGTTTTTTACTTTTGAACTGTTTTTAGTTAGTTTACCCATTTCTTTTTATTTCAGGAAATTGGAAAGTTGTCAAAGAGGTGTCTCTTTAAGATGGCTGGAGGTTCATTGTCTTTTGCAGATTTCAGCGAGAGTCCGAATCTTCGATTCGTTAATCCAGAAAATGCTTCAAAAAACTGCGCATTGGAGCCAACAAAGAATTTGAGATTTTTCAACGCTCCCGCTAATATTACTACCAACAAAATCAGAAAAGTTTTGTTTTTGAAAGTTTTTGGACAAGCAAGATATTTTTGTTATTATTTTTCAGATATTTGAAAATCACGGAATTAGGCCGAAGATGAGTTCCATTCAGGAGAGAAGTCATCTGACCACTTCCGGATTCGTGATCTTTGGCAGTGTAGATGAAGCAATTAATGCCCTTATTCTGTGCAACCATACTATGGTCGTGGGGCCGTATCAAAAGAATACTCATGCTATTCAATTGTCTTTCTGCTAGAAGTGGCTAATGTCAATTTGGAAAAAGGAAAACTCGAATTCTTTATCTATATTCCTTGTTCTTATCCCTGTTCCTATAAGCGTTGATCTTCTGGATAAAAGTTTAGACCATCCTATGTGTTTGCAGCTCATCAGCAAGGGACGGTGTGCGAGGATAGGTGAGCTCGGAGGTGTCGTTTTACGGCTAGATATTTATTTTCTGTAATCTGTTACGCATGCATTTTTAAAAAACTTACATAGAGCTTTTTTGACTCGCCCGCAAGTCCTTTTCGAAATTTTTGGTGAAGTTCTCGCTGTTATCTTTAGGCGACACGTAAAAAATGTCGCTGATGCGATACTTTTAGAGGAAATAATGCCGAGACTCTGCTGGATTACACCCTCCCCCCCCCAAAAAAAAATATCACCAAA